>CAUYQG010152767.1:0-15639 GCA_963574415.1 Tarsius wallacei
CTTAGTATGAATATTAACCTAAGAGTCATCAGACATTTGGAGAGTCTCCAGTGTGAAGACAGACACCAAAACACACACAGAGAAATAGAAACTCAGAGAAACAGAATTTAGCACAGGGATGAGAAAAAAACTTCAATTAGAAACTAATTAGGCTGGGCATAGTGGCTTGCGCCTATAACCCCAACACTTTGGGAGGCCAAGGTGGGAGAATTGCTTGAGCCCAAGAGTTTGAGACCAGCCTGGGCTGTATAGTGAGACCTTGTCTCTAGAAAAAAATGAAAAAAAATTAACCAGGTGTTTTGGTGTACGCCTGTAGTCCCAACCACTTGAGAGGTTGAGGCAGGAGGATTACTTAAGCCCAGGATTTCTAGGCTGTGGTAAGCTGCGATTATGCCACTGCACTCCAGTCTAGGTGACAGAGTGAGATCCCAGCTCAAAAAATAAAAAATCTGCTTAGTGGATGTAAATAAGCATCACAGATGTCTTCTGTAAGGAGCACACACCTACAATTCCAGTCCTATCATGTAAGGAAAATCACCTCTGACAGTCTTATTTTCAGTTTGCCTCTGACTCATAACAATTCTTGCCATGTCTCCTGCTGTCGGAGGCTGCTTGCCTTTCATCAGGGTGTTCTCCTTCCTGGCGTGACCTCTCATCTCACCTATTCCTTCAGGAAACTTAGCGTGCCAAATCTGTGGTGCCACCTTTATTTCCATGGTTACGGACCACAGTTCTGTGAACACATGATTGGAATTCACAGCAGAAGCTGGGCTATGAGAAGGGACGGTCTGCATCCTAAAGCAAATGCCTGATCAACTCAGGGAACAGAAAGAATGAGAAGCAAAGCAGATCACATTCTGTTTCTTTGCACTGGTCTTCACAAACCTTCCTTCTTGGCAGTCAGCCAAAAGATGACCTCCTTCCACACCCCTGATTCTTAAACAGTGTAATATGGACAGTCCTTGAATCCGTGAAGGACCATAAGTATTTCCAAATCATTTTGTCTGATGCTGGATCTGTTAGATGATAGCTCAGTTCAAAGATGTACAGTTGTCCCCTGCTACCTTCTGGGGATTGCTCCAGGACCTCTGCAGAGACCAAAGTTCGCAGGAGCTCGAGTCCTTGATGTAACATGGTATGGTGCTTGCATATAACCTATGCACATCCTCTGCATACTTCAGACCATCTCTAGATTACTTGTAATACTAATACAATGTAAGTGCTATGTCAGTAGTTGTTACACTATATTGTTTCTTTAAAGTTGTATTTTTTTCTTGTTGTATTATTTTTATTTTATTTTAATATTTTCCATGCACACTGGTTGAATCTGCAGACACATAACCCATGGGTAGGAGAGCCGACTTTGACTTATATTTGTGTTGTCCACTTACTATGGGACCAGGCAGATTTTGCAGGGACTGTTTTGTTGTTTTGTTTTCGGTGATCACACTGAGCATAAGAGTTGTTTGAATACTTGGGTCATTGCAGAGTAAGAGTTATAAATGCTTGATGATGTTTGACACATCACACAAGTTGAAGTACTTGTGTCATGTCTGCATACATTTGGAGGCAGTTTTGACACTTCTCCCTAGATTTCCAGATTTTCTCTTCTGTCATTGGATTGTATAACTATAGCCACATACTCTGCTCTCGCTGCTGGGTCATGAAGCTCTGTTTTATTTAAAGAGCAAGTGGTGTTTTAGTGTATGATTTTGAGGGAAAACAATACATCTGGGGGGAATACTAGTTAAATACCAGGCAATGTGCTGTATACACTTTCATATTCAGTATGTAATTTTATTCTAGGGCTATAGTTAGCCTTTGACCTGTGAGGTGGTTTTAATTTTTGTGAACACAAAATGAGAAACCTTAAAATAATTTATGCCAAAAATTACTTTGGGGGGGTCATAAAAATTAAGCTCTACTCTTCTCTGTTGTTTTTATGAACTAATCAGTGTTGCTGTAGATATATAGATTTCAGTAAGACATTTGACAAAAGTCTTTCCTTGTCAACAAGGAAATTTGTAGGTTGATAGATCAAACAGTTAATAGGACTCATAGCTATTTACTGACTCTTGGAGAGAGATCGATAGTGGTGTGTCGCAGGGTTTCTGTCCTTGTCTCTGGCCTTTTTGTGAAGGATATTGAGTATTTGAATAATTACTTAGAGGACATGTTTATTCAATGGTGGATGAGAAAGCTAAGAAGAATAACTAAAAAGCAGATGTCAACTAAGGATTTTAGAAGATCACAGACTGGCCAGGCTCGGTGGCTCAGCCTGTAATCCCAGCCCTTTGGGAGGCCGAGGTGGGTGGATTGTCTGAGCCTGTGGGTTTGAGACCCACCCGGGCACCTTGGCGAGACCTCACCTCTACAATATATCAAAAAAATTAGCCAGGCATGGTAGCTTGCACCTGTAGTTCTGGCTACTTGGAAGACTGAGGTGGAAGGATCACCGGAGCTCAGCAGGTCGAGGCTGTGGTGGCCGGGAGCGTGCCACTGCACTCCAATCTGGGCAACAGAGTGAGACTTCAACTCAAAAAAACAAAAAAAAATCACTTGAATTTTGTGAGATCTGGAGGAGTGAGCTGCATGTATTATAGCTGTCTAAAAAAAAGCCAAGGTGTTTACAGATGCCAGAGGTACAGAACAATGGTGGTGTGATAATTGCTTCTGCTGAATTCTGCAAGAAAGGCCAGGTCATGTTTGGAGTGTTGTACTGTTTTTACTGAAATAGTAAAATTTTTATCATGTGGTATTTGGTACATACAAAGGAATACCCAAAATATAAGTTACAAAGTAAGTAATAAAATGAATATAAGCCTTATTCCCAGCTTAAGAACCAGAACATTCTCAAGGCCATTGAATCTGTATTTTCTTCCCCTACCCCAGAAGTAACCATTATCCTGCTTTTGAATATGTGTTTCCTTGCTTTTTCAAAAACAATTCTACCATTTTATGTGTGTATTCCCAAGCATTTAATTTTTTTACTTCTTTTTGAATCTTATTAAAATGGTATTTATTACCCCTGTATGTAGTAACACTTTATGCCACTTGTTTTTTGCATTCAACATTGTTTCTAAAATTTGTATATATTGACCTTTCTCAACCAGAGTTTCTCATCTTGACCGTAGAGCACAAAAAATAATGAGTGGCTATTTTCTCACTTCTCCCAAGGGTGATACCTAAGTAGTCCCTAAATTTCTGATGTGGAGGAGAGAAGCTATCTCATTACCTACGATGGGTGCTGTAGTCTGGGGAGTTAGAGCTTAATTCTCTATTGGGATCTGGTTGAGACAGGCTGAATTGTTACATGCTACTATAGTTCATGTTTACGGCTGTAAAATACTCCATTTGTGAGCACACTGAAGCTTTTTTGTATATTCGCCTATGAATGGAAACTTGAGCGGTCCCCAGTTGTTTTGTTTTATTATGGTGAACAATGCGTGGGGAACATTCTTGCACATATCTCCAAGTGCACATGGATAAACATTTCTCTAGGTATACATCTGACTGAAATTGCTGGGGACTGCTGCGTTTTAATGGAGACATGGGCAAACTAGAGTGAGGCTAGAGGAGGGCAATTAAGAATAGTTTGGTATGTCACAGCTGACCTCTGTTCTCTTTATTTTCTTAGGGATTGAAGAGGTTAATGACCATTTGCCAGAAGCACTTTCCTACAGATCCATCGAAATGTGTGGAGTACAATGCACTGTGAGACCTGTGTGTGGTGTGTGTGTAGCAACGAGAAGCTCTCGACGGGGGTCACGGACTTGCGGAACTTCCAGCAGGGATGACGGAAGAGGAGAACTGGGGCTTCCGGTCTCTGGGTTCTACCTGACGCGACTCCTGACTGGGTCAAGAACTGTTTTGGCTTCGTATCACATCTAACTGCAAAGTGATGTTTGTGTCTGGCTTTCATTTAATTGTCGAAAAATTAAGTTCTGAAGACTTGGCCTCACAGTGTAATGTGTGGGCAATGGAAGGGAGTTTAAAATGACCTTTCCCCAATAGGCCTAAAAGTTGCAGTTGGATGATTTAAAAGAAACATTTGAGGGCGGACTTAATTATTTCAGTAAAATATGGCAATTTGCGTATTGTCTTTTATGTAGTGTTTATATAAAATATTTTCATATATTTCAACAAAAATATGGGACATTGAATGAAACTTGATAGTCCCTAAATGTTGCTGGACTTTTTGCCGTCTTGCAATAGAATTAGAACGTAAATGTTATTACTGTTAACTCAATGTTATTTTTCTTGCATTTCAAAGCTTCCTTTTATCTTCTAAGGAGTGCAAATTTTCATATTTATCATCTCTCAGGACAGATAGAATTAATAGGAAATCGAAGCTTGAAAAAACAAAGATGGTATATCATGCCAACACAGATTCAAAAAAAAGTCACTCCAGCGCATCGAGGTTCAAGGTGGGGCAACGTGCCGTGAAGCCAGCAAGCGTGGGGAAATCGTGATGACAGTAGTAGGCCCGCAGTGGGCAGCAGGCTGTGTTCCCAGCCACACCCTGCCCAGCATAGGAGGAGGATGTCACTGCCCATGGCAGTATCCTGGGCTCTGGTCTTCCGCAAAGTGAGGACTTGTTCCACATCTTGCACAGTGTCACACTCGGATCATTGTGACCAATCTTCATGCTCTGGAAGTTGAAAGGACGGACTCACTAGAATGCTGTGGGTAAGCAGGCTGTGGCCTGACCAGGCGGAGTGGCAGTGCTGATGAGAGTGGGAACTCCAAAGGCAACTTTCTGGCTTCCGATTTCAGCTCTGCCCTAGCTGTGACCTTGGGCACGTGACAGTCTTTCCAAGCCTCAACTTCCTCGTCGTAAAATGGGAGAAGGTAATAATACTACATGCCTCATGGTGTTACTGTCGTGTTCAAGTAAAATAGATGGCTTAGCACACTGCCTGGCAAATAAGCACTCAAGAACTCTTCATTGTTGTGTCATCGTTGTTACGAGAGGCTAGCCCTGTGGTTGGTTAGGGTGGTGTGTACTCACTCACTTGATGATAACGTGATGATGTGGGTGGTAGCAACAGCAATAATCATGGAAACACTGATTAAGCGTTTGCTCTACCTGGGCTGTGGGGCTGCTCCCACTTTCAGCCAGGTCTGTGTTCTGAAGCGCTGAGGATGTGGTAGGAACGAACGGCTGCTGAGTAGGTCGACTCACAGTGGCTTCTGCTGGGCCCTCTGGGAGGCCTCGAAAGCCAATTCTGGCCACCTGTGGTTCTTGGCTGCACACAGAATGGATCATTTCTGCGGGGTATTTTCCTGGCGGTGGCTGAGGCTCACTGTCCTGAACTGAATCGGTGTCCACTTTGTAAACCTTTTCTTATGATTAAATTAGAGCTTAGGGAAACTTACCAGCACAAATGAGAGATGGACTTCCATAAGATATGGTGACGGTCTAGACTTTGTCATGTGGTCTTCTATGAGACTTGTTTATAAATATTGAGTGAATATTCCCCAAGTTACATTTTCTTTATTCACAATCAGCCCACAGCTTGGTAGTCAGTTAATTTCTTGTTGTCTTCCATTTTGCTGTCAGTTAATATTTCACATAAAGAAGAAACTGTATCATGTGACACCAATACCTCCTAAAATTGATCAGCATGGGTAAATGATTTGGGGGGAAAAAGGGACACTCTACAGGGCTTTGACTATGAGCCATTTGGGCTGGCGTGGAGGGAAGCAGGTTCAAAGATGTGGATCCCCTCAAGGAAGCTTTCCTTTCCCCTGAAATTAAAGGTCTTCAGATGACTGCAGATACCATGAGGATATGTAGAAAAATGACCGTGCCTATTCTCCAAATCTTGAAGTTTGGTTCAGCAAATGTTACGTATTTATGTTTGTAAAACAATAAAGACATGCCTTTTAAAGATCAGTTACAGTTCTGAAATAAATATATTCCTTCCTCTTCATCTCCCCAGACTCCTATCCACAAGAGTTGTGTCTTTTTGGATTCAAATTTAGTAAAACACTGGTTTTCCCTCAGAAGTAAACAATGCATTTCCTAGGAGTGTCATTGCCAACTGCAAAGACAGAGCAGTATTTTTCAGTGTTGCAATACAGCATCTGCTGTAGTCGGGAAGTCATGGCTGTGATTTCAGTCTCTGGGGGGAAATTAGGAAAATAAAACTGAGGCCAAAAAAACTGACATGTAGAGAGAGACAGAGGACAGTCCGGATCTTGTAGGAAGAAGGGAGAGGTCCTGAGAGACCGGAGCTAGGCCGGCAGCTGTCACTAAGAACAGGATTTAGTGATTGGCTCTGGGCTCAGAACGCTCAGGGAGAATTTGGAGGACCGGGAAATAGGATTGATAGCAGTATGACTTTTCATGTGAAGCTCTTCCTTCTGGTGACTTCCTGACCTATTCTAGCACTGCAGAGTGCCCTAAGGTTTGATCTCAGTAAATAATTTAAAAATGCAACTGCCTTTCTGTTGGAAAGAAAGTAATTTATTCTGAAAGCAAACTGCTTGGAAAGACTAAGGAAAGTGGTTCCAAGTCTTGGGTGGATTTGAACTTGGGGATTCATATCACTGGCTCCTTTTCAGCCGCACGGTGTCCCCCGTGAATGCGTCTTAACGTAGAAGGTGGTGGTGTCATTGAGAGGGATCATTACGTCGAGATGTGGCTGTTTCTTTTGTCCAAACATTTTGAAGAGCACCACTTAGTGGAAAGAGCCTCCTCCCTCCCCCAGTATACGCCCTCGAAGCCCCTGCGAGAATAACTTTATCCCCTAGAAATGTGTGGTATGGAATCATATTGGGAGTCTGGAGCCGACAAGCACTTTCTCACGGCATATTGATGTAAGAGCTTCCAGCTGTCCAGAGCGCGGGAGCCAGCGCCCGTCCCCAGAGGGTCGCTATGGGAACAGTGTTATGGCAACTGGTTTTCATCACAGACTCTGCAGTTCCATTGGCTGAACGATAGCCACATGCTGGCCCTTTAATGGTTAACAGTAGCCTTAAAAATCTTGGGAAATTTAAAAATAAGTCCGGGTACTGTGGACTCACTGGGGGAATGCGGGGTAGCCATCAGCCACAGCTGTGGGGTGGGCCAACCCCATTCAGGGTTTTAGAACCACGCTTGTAACAAAGGATTTTCTTCCCCTTGTTTGCCAAAACAGTCTGTTATGAAAGCAATGGTTATTTATTTATTTTCTGCCGTTGTAAACTCTGGGGTACTTTTACACAACTTAATTAAACTAAGCCTCATGTTGCCCTTCATGGCTACTCTAACTAGGCCACTTCCTGTTGGTGAATGCCTTGTCTGTTCTTAAGCACCAGCTTTCTCAGCCTTTCCTTACAGCCTTCAAGCTTAACACATACTTTCGTCACGGAGGGCAGCTGAGAAGTTTCAAGCTCCTCTTTGAGTGTTATTGGGGGTCTCAGACACATTGACTGACCTTCTGGCCATGACAGTCAAGAGTCGGTCCCACCATCCGCGCTCCTGGCCTTTCTGAGCTCCCAGTTTGACAGCTTGCCAAAGCCAAATTGCCTTCACTCTCCAAATGCTCTTCCTTTCAGTCTCAGGAGACATTAGGACCCGTGAGTGTCGGGGACTGAGCCTGGCTTTCTGAGTTGGTGCCATTCTGGGAGACAGGAGAGTTACAGCTGTGGAGTTGGAAACTTGTGAAGTGCAACTCACAGCAAACTAACCAGTGTGTGGAGCCCCGGTATGACATATACACATGCGCATTTAACTGCAACGAAAGCACTTTGCCATACCGTGTTTCTGATCTGTTGTGCTTCTTTTAAAGACAGTTTGGTTGTTACTCCCTAAATTGGTTTACAACCCATTAATGCATGGTGATTAGTAGTTTGAAAACCACTGATAAAAAAAAATTACAGGGGCCAGGCACAGTGATTCAACCTCTGTAATCCCAGCATTTTGGGAGGCCAAGGTGGGAGGATCGCTTGAGGATGAGAATTCAAGGTCAGCCTGAGCGACATAACAAGACCCCATCTCTATAAAAAATAAAAAATAGCAGGCATGGTGGTGCACACCTGGGATCCCCGCTACTTGGGAAACTGAGATAGGATGATTGCTTGAGCCCTGGGGTTTGAGGCTGCAATGAGCTATCATGGTGCACTGCACTCCAGCCTGGCTGACAGAGACAGACTCTGCCTCTTGAAAAAAAAAGATTACCTGCAGGGTTAAGGAAGAAAATGACCCATTAGATGAATTCTTTGAAAAAGGACTGTTTTTTATTTTTTTAATACAGAGATGATAATTGGCTCTCAAGGTTAGTATGAAATTTAGCAGAGTATAAAACCTCAAGAACTTCAAATGCTCAGTACTTATGAAGCAACATGTAACTTGAATTTAAAATGATGAGACTTGTCCCTCAAGAGTGAGAAAACCAAGACTAGCAATTTCTAAGCTATCTGTAAGAAAATTGGTAGCATGCACGGTGACTACCTTGGGCTGGCTGCACGTTGTTGGATAAAGTAAGATTAAACAAGGTATTAGAAAATAAATGGGAGGGTGGTTAAAGTCAGAGGTAGGGCCAAGACAAGGAGAGATGCTAGGAATCTAGTATTGTGCACCAAGTAGCTGTTGAGAGAGCAGGCTGGTGCCCCACATAAGACCTTCTGAAACAAACTGAATTTGCTTGGTTAACAAGTGTCCCAGTAAATTGCTTTGTGCACCAAAAAAGAAAAAATTACTTCCCAAGACTTAGCGCTAGATTATGTTCCTTTAATGTAAATTTTTTATTGGCAGTATAGCATATATACAGAAATTCCTAAGAGTGCCACATCATAGCAGATTTTTCACAGCATGGACATCTCCCAAAGTACTTAGCTCCCCAGTCAGAAAAGGTTATGTTACTAACACCCCAGAAAACTTATAATGCTCCCAGTCCTAGCCGTGGTCACAGCTGTGGTCATAATTTTGGGTCCTGATTTCTAACATTATTTCTTTTGAGTTGAAGTCTCATTCTGTTACCCAGGCGGGAGTGCAGAGGCACAATCACGGCTCACTGCAGCCTCAACTTCCTGGTCTCAGAGCAATCCTTTGGCCTCAGCCTCCAAAGTCACTGGCACTACAAGCACACGTCACTATGCCTGGCTAATTTTTTTATTTTTTGTAGAGACAAGGTCTCGCTATGTTGTTTAGGCTGAACATCATAATTTTTTTTTTTTGAGTTGGAGTCTCACTCTGTCACCCAGACTGGAGCGCAGTGGCCACTCCCGGCCACCACGGCCTTGACCTGCTGGGCTCCGGCGATCCTTCTGCCTCAGCCTTTCAAGTAGCTGGAACTACAGGCGCGCGCTACCATGCCCGGCTAATTTTTTGATTTTATTGTAGAGATGAGGTCTCGCCAGGTTGCCCAGGCGGGTCTCGAACCCTTGGGCTCAGGCAATCCACTCACCTCGGCCTCCCAAAGCGCGGGATTACAGGCTGAGCCACCGAGCCCGGCCGAACATCATAATTTTTAACATCTTTATTGATTTATAATTGAATGCCATAAGTTTTGCCCATTTGAAGTGTACAGTGGTTTTTAGTATATTCACAGAGTTATTCAACTATCACCACAGTCTTAAGATTAGAACATTTTCATCACTCCAGAAAAGCCCCGTTCCCAGTGGTAGTTACTGCCTGCATAGGTTCGTGTTGCCTGATTTTAAACTTATTTATAAATGGAATCAAACAGTATGTACTTGACGACTTTTGTTTGTTTTCTTTGGCTGAGCTTAGGGTTTCTGATACTCATCCCTGTTGTGCGTAGTTGTGGTTCATTCATTCTTATTGTTGTATCTCACAGTTTATCCATCCTCCTGTTGACGGACATGTGAGTTGTTTCCAGTTTTTTGTTGTTTTTGAGTTGAGGTCTCTCTCTGTGACCCAGGCTGGAGTACAGTGGCGCGATCACACCTCATGGCAACCTCGAACTCCTGGGCTCCAGCGATCTTCCTGCCTCAGCTTCCCGTGTACCTGGGACAACAGGCATGTGCCACCACGCCCAGCTAATTTTTTCATTTTTTGTAAAGACAAGGTCTCACTATGTTGTCTAGACTGGTCTTGAACTCCTGGACTCAAGTGACCTTCGTGCCTCAGCCTCCTCAAGTGCTGGGATTACAGACATGAACCACCGCACCTGACCTGTCTCTACTTTTTGTGTGGATATTTTGTATGTTTTTCTTGGTAAGTATAGATTTCTGCAGAGTATATACTAAGGTGCGAAATTTCTGGGACAAAGGGTACATATAAACTCAGCTATAGAAGATGCTGTCAAAGATTTTACCAAAGGGTGTGTACCACATTACACTCACACACAAGACTTGACAGCTTCAGTTACTCTACCTCCTGGCCTCTCTTGACATATCCTCTGCCACTTTCATCTTAGCCCTTCTGGTGGTTATACGGGCATCAGGTGGTGGCTTTAATTTGTATTTATCTGATGACTAATAAAATCGAGCACCCTTTTCGTAGGTTTAATGGCTGTTTGGATATTATCTTTTTTGAAGTTCCTGTTCGTGACTGATTTTTGTCCATTCATTCCTGGTGAATCGCCTGCCTTCTTACGGACTATATATTGTGCCCTTTATATATTCTGGCTGGATATATATGCATTGCAGATACTCCTCCCATTCTGTGGCTTGCCTTTGAGCTAGGTTACTTTTTATTCGGTGGAGAAATAATCTTATGACTAAGTTTAATCATATATTGACATAACCTTTGTCAGCTATCTTTGCCAGATAGATTTTATAAAAATCAAATCATGTGTCCAGCTTAAATAACATAATTTTTCCTCGTTTAATGATGTCATCACAGTGGCATGCCTGAGTGTAGAATTTGAGGGGAGAGGAAACTGTGAATTTTTGTACTTTTGTTGAACTGTAGTTGTAGTGAATTACTATTTCATTTAAGATGTGGCTATTTCTGCTTTGCTTCTTTTGGCGTACATGTTTATATGCCACATATGTGTGATGTGGACACTTCTAGTTGGTTATCCAGTTTTCATTCTTTCTTCTTTGCTAACAGCCCCTGGATCGTTTAGAGCTGCAGTGTGCACAGTCACAGATACTTGCCCTCCCAGGACTTTCTGTAGCTGTAGTTGGTCACGTGACATGGCTGTGCCCATGAGATAAAGGATAGAAGTCTGTTGGATGGCACTTCCAGGAAGGCGATTGCTTTTCTAAGAGAAAGAGACAGACTTAGCTGATATACATATTTTGCCTTTTCACTGTGGTCATGGTGCTTAGATGCAGGGTGGCCATGAGGCGGGGTGGCCATCCTGCAGTCTTGATAGTGAGAGTCGTGTGCTAATAAGGATGACAGAAGATAAAGAAGAAGATAAAGCTAGGGTTTTTGATGGCATGATGGAATCGTTGTATAAAATTTGAACTGTTGTATTGGGCTTCTCCAGAAAAAGACAAGAGATAAGAGATGGGGGGGGGGAGAGGGAGCGAGGGGTGGGATGGGGGGAGAGAGAGAGAGAGAGAGAGAGAATGAAAATGCAGGAAGCCGATGATCCGCTGTCTGTAAGCTGGAGACCCAGAAAGCTGTTGGTGTCACCCAATCTGAAGACCTGAAGACCAAGAGAACCAATGGTGTAAGTTCCAGTCTATGTCTAAAGGCCTGAGCACAAGGAGAGCTGATGGTGTAATTCCACTCTAAAGGCAGAAGACTGACGTCACCTCGTCGGGCAGAGAGCACAGATTCTCCCTTACCCCACCTTTTTTCTATTCAGGCCTCCAGTGGAGGGACTGATGTCCACATACACTGGGGAGGGTGATCGGCTTTATTCAGTCTGCTGATTCAAAGGTTAAGCTCACCTAGAAACATTCTTACAGACACACCCAAATATTGTTTAATCAAATATTTGGGTGCTCTGTGTCCCAGTCAAGTTGACACTTCAAATTAACCATCACAACTACCTACCTCCAGGCCTCGTGTTATGAGAACAATATTGAGTAAGCTCCCACAGTTGGGTTTCATTCAGTCCCTTAGCAATATATACATATCAAATTTCCTGGCCTTCAGAATCGTCGAGACTCATGCAAGTGGGTCGTGGTGCTCTGAGGTCTTGTCTGTCTCAACTGGAATAACATCTGCCTTTGCCATATGCTCCTAAGATATACGTAGGTATAACAGCACTCTCTTGAATTGGTTCTGTGGATATTGGTACCATGTGCTTCCAGTTACAAAAAAGCCACAAATCAAACTGATGTTAAAGGCAGTTTAAGGGCAACCAGGTGTTGGAGCAGATGCCAAGAGCAGTTTTTCTGGCCTGTCATCGAGATTCTAAGTCTGATTTGATTGGCAGAGTCATCCAGCTCTTGTTTCTCTCATGTTCTTTCTAAACATCCATTAGAATAAGAGATTACATTGAGAGAAATAAACTCTCTTCTGGATATCTGTTATGGATGTGAAAGATATTTTAGAAATTACATGATGTGCAGTTGTGGTTTTATCATGTTGGGAAAAGTAGCTTGCTATGGCTTGTTATTACTACAATTCCATCTAAGACAGGAACTCATGTTACGCTAACGTGGGCCAAAAAAGTATAAATATTTTCTGTCCATAACTTTTTTTAAAAATTGAAAATTAGGCCAGGCGTGGTGGCTCACGCCTGTCATCCCAGCACTTTGGGAGGCTGAGAGGGGGTACAGGAGGATCATACCTTGTCCCTATAAAACCCCCAAAAAACCAAAACCAAAAACAACTACCCAAGTATGGTGGTGCACGCCTTGTAGTCCCAGTTACTTGGGAGGCTAAGCCAGAAAGATCACTTGAGCCTAGGAGGTCAAGGCTATGGTGAGCCATGATCATGCTACTGCACTCCAGCCTGGGTGACAGAGTGAGACTGACTCAAAAAAAGAAGAGAAATCAAATTTGAAGATTAGTTTGTCCTGTATATTAAAGCAGTGGATTTTAGAGGTCTATGAGGTCTTGGAGACTTTTAGTCATCTATTGGTAGGAACTTCTAGTGGCCTGGAGGGGGAAAAGGGACCTCTCCTTTCTGTTTGGGCTTCTGCAGCTGGGCAATGATAGTTCATTCCTTAAGGAATGGATGGTTCCAAGGTGCAGTTCTTCCTACTCTTGTAGAACCAGATTCGTCTTGCCACTGTGAGATCCCAGTACCATCAAGCCGGTGCCCCCATTTCAGAGGTTTGAATCCCAGCCCTGTGGGGTCCCAAGTTCCTGAAGCACCCGTACCACCTGGGTGGCCACTCCTGAGAGGGTTGACTCCCAATTCCACAAGATGTTCCCTCAAGCTTCTGCGTTTTAATCATCCTGGGCTCTTGTCTTTGGTTCCCAGCCCTAAGCGTGGTAGCAACCTCAGGCAGTCACTGTCTCTGTGATGCCTCGGTGTCCCCCTTTGGCCTCTTCACTGTCTGGTTGACAGTTGTTTATATTCAGCCATCTCTGTTGAAATAATTGGTGTGGCTTTCCTCCCTGACACAACAGGCAGCCAGGTTTCCGGCTCTTGAAAAAGGGGCATGAGACCTGAAAGGACAGACGGAGAGTGGGAAGCCATTTATCATCTTGTTCTTAAACCCTGACACAATGATGAAAAAGTAGAAGCTATGTTTTTGGAGAAATGCATACTTTAGGTAAAATTAACTTTGCTGACTTTGTCTTTTCAGAAACAGACTTCCTGTTGCCAGAGGTATCTCATAGTGGTAATCAAGCTTGCCTAGAGTAAAGGGAATTTATAAGGCCTAAGACATCATGCATTGGGCAAGGATTGTAAAAGTCATGAAACTTGTAATCACAAAAGTTATGACCGCTCAGAGGGAGAGCAGGTGGGGATTCGATCTTCCAGTAAATTGGGCCCTATCTACAGGGAAGTTAAGGATCCCCAGAAGCTACCCACTGGGAATAACTAGGAGACAAGGGAAGGTGCACCCTCCATTAGCTCTAAGGAATGCTGTTTGGGAAGGTGCAGGAGAATTAGAATCCTTGTCATGCCCTTCTCTAGGGGCTATGGATGGACAGACATTAATGGGTCTCTGTGTCACAGAATCTCCAAGACTTCCACAGGTGGTTGATAAGGAAGTCACAGCAGGCACGTCTACCTGATGGCAACATCTCCTGGGGAGAGGATTTAAGCCAGGACTCAGGGTGCCACGCTCACCTAGAGTGTAGGCCGGCTCTCTGTCTGTGGGGGGCAAACTTATCTTAAATAAATCTTTTCTTTTGTCACCTCTGTGTGTTGCAATTCTTTGCATTGCTCAGATCTCTGGGTTGCCAGCGGGCACCTCTGGCTTGCCGGCTCTGGCGGTGCTGCGCCTCTCCTCTCCATCCATCCACCCTCACCCTACCCAGACCCTAACAAGACCCAGGTCCTCTTCTGAGCAGTCCCAAGCTCAGACCTCATCAACACGACACGTGGACCTTCCCCCGATCTCGTGATCATGCCCACGGGGAGAGCGGTCAGATTACGGAAAATGGGGCTTCACCTATCTGGTCAAGAAGTCCTCCCTTGTTCCCGCCTTCCTTCACTCCTGCTGTTCATTCTCCAGACAGCTGTCCATTCACCTTCTGCTTTCTCCCACCTCGTTGACATCTTCTTGGCTTCCCTTTGCTCTCTGGCTAGTCTAGATCTCATTGTCACCTCAGTCACTGTCTCTCCAGTCCTACTCTCATATGCTTTCAGCCTTCTGCCACACCCTATGGTAAGACCCAAGCCAGAATCTTCCAGCATCCATCTCCTCCCATCCCCAAGCAAATTAGTCCACTGAGGGAATTCATAGCCTCTAAGTGTCCAATGTCTGCTGGACCCTTTCTGCTGCAACTCTTCTGAGGGCTTGTGCCTCTGCTTTGTCCTGATCTCACTCTGCTGTCTCGTTCCCAACTCATCTGGAGGGTGGCCCCAGCCCCCCTTTCTCACATCAGGTTGAATACAGAAGCAACCTTTTTTTTGAGTCGAGGTTTCACTCTTGCCCAGGCTGGAGTGCAGTGGTATGATTGTGGCTCATCGCAGTCTCAACCTCCTTGGCTCCAGCCTCCCAAGTAGCTGGTACTATAGGCGCGTGCCACCACACCCAGCTAATTTTTAAATTTTTTTTTTTGTAGAGACCAGTTCTCACTATGTTGCACAGGCTGGTCTTGAACTCAGGCTCAAGCAATCCTCCTCTGCCTTGGCCTCCCAAAGTGCTGGAATCACTCACATGAGCTACTGCACCCAGCCCAAAGGCAATCTTAAATTCTGTTTCTACCTCCAAACCTACCAGCATCTTTTCTTACCCAACTTGGAGGAGAGGTGTCCCTTTACCTGTCACAGTTTAATGCTTCCTTGTCACCTAAAATTTTTTTTTTTTTTTTTTTGGAGTTGGAGTCTCACTCTGTCACCCAGACTGGAGTGCAGTGGCCACTCCCGGCCACCGCAGCCTCGATCTGCTGGGCTCTGGCGATCCTTCTGCCTCAGCCTTCCAAGTAACTGGAACTACAGGCACGCGCTACCACGCCCGGCTAATTTTTTTTTTTTTTGATTTATTGTAGAGATGAGGTCTCACCAAGTTGCCCAGGCGGGTCTTGAACCCGCGGGCTCAGGCAATCCACTCACCTCAGCCTCCCCAAGCGAGGGATTACAGGCTGAGCCACCGAGCCCGGTTCTAATATGTTATTTAATTTACTTTTTCTTTTTCCTCTTCCTCCACTCCCAG
>CAUYQG010152774.1:0-17123 GCA_963574415.1 Tarsius wallacei
GGCGACAGAGTGAGATTCCAACTCAAAAAAAAAAAGAAAAAAAGAAAATTTTAAATGTCTGCCCCCCCCCCCCCACACACACACACACAGCAGCTCACACCTGTAAATCCAGCACTTTGGGAGGCCGAGGTAGGAGGATCACTTGACCCCAGCAGTTCAAGACAAGCCTAGGAAACATAGACAGAGCTCATTTCTACAAAAACATCAAAAAATTAGCCGGGCTTGGTGACATGCACCTGTAATCCCAGCTCCTTGGAAAACTGAGGCAGGAGGACTGCTGAACCAGGGAGGCTAAGGCAGGAGTGTGAGCTACAATCATGCCACTGTACTCCACAGGCTGGGCAACAGAGTGAGACTCCCACTAAACATATTTTTATGTCATTGCCTAATTTACCAATTTATTTTATTGAGCCCAAGAGTGGCCTACATAAACTTAATGTTCTTCTTAAGGCAGAGAATGTGTTTTAATAAGATTTGCACCACATGTGGCTTTCCTCCGAGTCACCCAATTCAGCTGTGTGCATAGGAATATAGGTGCAAGATCTTGCAGCGAGGATGTGGTAAACTAGCGACTTCTAGTGGTTGGTATGTAATTGTGCAACTATCGATTTCCTGCAAAGTCTAAAAGATGGGAAAATATACTGTTTTTTCTTCTTAACAAAAAATTTATTTCCACCAAAGACACTTTTAAATGGGCCATTTCTACACATGCAAAGAAAATCCATGGATAAATAAACATGTTTAAAACTCTTTAAAATAAAAAGTACATTGTATATTGTCCAAAGCAGAAACACTAAAATGTATTGATAAATATTGCTAAAATATATTGATAGCTCAATACTCCCATCCCTGGAAATTTTTTCTAGGAATATAATTCAATAGGAGCAAAAATATATAACTAGAATTATCTATAAAGCATACTCAACACTGGAAATATTAATTTCCAATAAGAGGGAAATGTTGAAACAAATTCAAATGTGTCACCATGATGATATATAATAAAATAATTCCCAAGTTTAATTTATGTACTAGGGAAAAATGCAAAAAAAGGTTTTGATAAAATGCGATACTTAACCACCAGAGTAAAAATGGTTTGTTTATTTATTGTAAATGTCACCATAAAACTATGTATGCATGGATATTCAAACTGGAAGGCAATATAGAAAAATGAACATGGTTGCACAGTAACGGTAGGTATTTTTGATATTTAAAAAAGTCTTCATCTTCCTAATAAAAATATTTAAAGAAAAGAAAATATCTAGACTATACTTTTATCTACAAGTAACATGTAAGGATGAACTAACAGTGAACTTTTCAAAACTCAGATCTAATCTTCTGTTTTCTTTAACTTCTTATTCACTTTCAAAGCTCATTTCCTGTTACTTCCTCAGGAAAGTCTTCCTTAATCCCCTAGTGTGGATAAGATACATTATTAGATGTTCTCCAAGACCCTATTCCTATTGTTCAGAACATATATCTCACTTTGTACTTATATGCTAGATTATGACAGAAAGACTGTACATAGGAATAACTCCACAGAATGTGTGAAGTTGAATTACATTCCCAATAAGATAACTAACTTTCCCAACTTCCTGTCCCCACTACTTCAGGAGCTGCAGCAGAGCAAGGCATGGATGTGGTCCCTCATTCATTTTGGTAACTTTCACCAATTTGCATAAGAATTTTCATGTTCTTAAAATTACCCAGCACTCTGGTAAAGTTAAGCGGAATCTCTACCTCTTGATTCCATTCCATTTATCAACTCCTCCAAATAATCTTGAATGAGAGACATTGAATGACTGACAACGTTGCACTTGGCCACTTCCTTGACCTTGTTCCTTGCCACTGTTTCTCCTCCTCCCTTCTTGCACATGATTTCTGTCCTAACTAGTCCTCACCTCACTTCTTGATGCAATCCAAATTGATCAGCAGTTGTTGCTAATCTTCAAGAACAGTACTCTGTCTTTCAAGAATCATCTGTGGCCAATTATTCCTTAAATTTGGTGAACATCTGCTGACCTACTCTTGCTATAGTCCTGTAAAATATTTTGTCTTCTGTTCCCAAATAAAGCTCCTTCAAGGCCTCCTCATGTTGGCATTACTGAATAAAGGCTCATGATCACAGTGCTATGGTTGATTACCATCCTTGTTTACGAAAGAGATAGAAAAAGGACAACATGTCTCTCCACTCTTCAGAACATACACAGACAGCACCCAGCACAATCACTGACATTTACGTAATTCCTAATAAGTAACTTCTTAGCTGAAAGTAAGTACAGATGGTTTCTGACTTGCAGTTAGACTTACAGTTTTTTGACTTTCCCATGGTGTGAAAGTGACGAACATTCAGTAGAATCCATACTTCAAGGACCCATACCACCATTCCGTCTTTTACTTTCAGTGAAGTATTCAAAAAATTACATGAGATAATTAACACTATAAAATAGCCATTGTGTTAGATGATTTTGTCCAACTGTTGATTAGCGTAAGAGTCGTGAGCACATTTAAGGTGGGCTAGGCTAAGCTATGATGTTCAGTAGGTTAGATGTATTAAATGCATTTCAACTAACGATATTTTTCAACTTATAAGAGGTTTATTGAGATGTTACTCCATTGCAAATCAAAAGGCATCTGTAATCAAAAATTAGAACTTACAGTCTAAAGTTGATACAAGAGGCTAAAGCTCAAACTCATTATAGCATCTTATTTTTTCAGTTCAAGGCAGAGTCCTCAAGAAATTAATACCCCAGAGTCCAGGAAAAAACAAGAAGGAGATAAATAATGAGGAATATGAGTGGAGTGTTTCTCGGATGTTGCAGAAGTGAATAATTCCCATCTGGCCAGGAACTTGTTTTCAGCAGTTCCTTTTATTTTATTTATATTTACCCGTGAACACACTTTACTTGTGTGGAAAGAAGAAAGACTGAAAGAAGGAAGAAAGGGGTGGAGGAAGAATAGGAGGGGCAGAGGAAAAAAGAAATCTCACCATTGATTAAAGCAACATTTGTCCCATCAAAGCTGAAAAGAGGTGAGGTATGTGTGGTGTTTGCTACGAAAGGAAAAGAGGGGAAAAAGCCTTTAGCAAAAACTATAATTTTTACTTATTTTTCTCCCCAAATTGGTGAATATAAGCAAAGAAATGTAAGAAGTAGAAAAATATAAAGGAACTACAAAACTACAAAAATGTTAATCTTTTTATAAATATATTTTAAATCATTTTAACAAACCCATTTAATTATATTTTGTATGTAAGTAATTATACTAAAACATGTTCATTTTACCCCCACTCACAATCACCTCACCTTAATGCAACTATAAAAAATGAAAAATCTTCTTCTCATCTTGTCATGTGCCTGAATTATTATGCTACTAAGTATCTTGGGATTCTAAGGGCTTTGATGTTACTAAGGTAATAGTATGAGTGTATGAAATATAATGTAAACCAATGTGATTTTCAACTCTTTTCCACACTTACGTTGGAATTCTAAGCAAGGAAACTGTGACAAGATACAAAAATGAAAATTATTTGAGTCTTGAAGGGTTAGCCATCTTCAAGGTAGAAAAAATATCTGGCATCATTATATATATTTTATTATAGCATAGTGCAGAAAATCATAATATTATCCCTGTTCTAATTAACGTAGAGAGTGACTTTTGGTGTCACTCTCCAAAAGAGAAATTGGCATTAGTATAAAAAAAATTATCCCAGGCTTGACTTGTAGCACTCCTATTTTTCCTGTGAACTGTTAATTATATTAAGTTTTTCAGTCCTCTGAAGAAAAACATTTGCTAAGTTTCATTTGAATGCCATAGCCATGATTGTATTCTAGAATCTTCTAAAGAAATATTCCTATGGATTTCTGGGTAATGTGGTGACATAGCCCATAAGTCTAACTCCTCTATTCATCACTCCAAGATTTCCCATGGAAAGAAAAAGGAATATTAGAGAAGATAAAAATTTGATTTAGTAATAAAATAAAATAAAAAACAGAGAGTGACAGCAACATCTCCAGTGTTAAAAGAAAATGCTGCAAAAGGAAAGGCAGACAGGACTGTGTTCCATGAACTCTGAACTCTGCCATATAGAGAAGTCACATGCCTGTGGGATAAATGGAAGATACTTTCAAGACATGTCACCACCATTTGCTCATGTGAAAGTGAGTGGCAGTAATGGAACCTCTCTGTACAGCAATCTTAATGAGGACAATATTGTCTCCAAGGAAGTGAAAATTGATTCTTAAAGGTTGGGGGAGCCGGACTCGGTGGCTCAGCCTGTAATCCCACGGCTTGGGAGGCTGAGGTGAGTGGATTACCTGAGCCCGCGGGTTCGAGACCCACCTGGGCAACTTGGCGAGACCTCATCTCTACAATAAATCAAAAAAATCAGCTGGGCATGGTAGCGTGTGCCTGTAATTCCGGCTACTCGGAAGGAAGGCTGAGGCGGAAGGATCGCCGGAGCCCAGTGAGTCAAGCGGCCACTGCACTCCAGTCTGGGCGACAGAGCGAGACTCCAACTCAAAAAAAAAAAAAAAGGTTGAGGGGAGTGGAGTGACAAAGGTTTACTCTTTTTATGTATAAATCACAGATATGCATACAGTACATAAACGGACAAGGGATGATAATAAGAAAAACAGATTGAGAAACATGTATGGCATCAAATACACAGTGAAAGGTTTCTGACACAAGAAACGCTGAGCCATGAAAATGGCATTTGCACTTGGTAAACAATGCTCCAAGCAACTCCGGCTGCCTCTTCGAAAGAAGCAGTTTATTGTTACAATTAACTTGCATGCACTTTCCATCCTTGTTCTTTTAAACTGCAAAAAAAAAAAGAAAGAAAGAAAGAAAAAGCTTACTGCATTTAATGAATGACTGACAAAATTTTTTAAAGAGAAGTACAAAATTTTCAAAAACTGGAAAAAACACAAAGCATAAAATAGAATGAGAATAGTAAGAACAAAAATTATATTTAAGACAATAAATGCAAATGAGTTAGACTCCCTTACTGAAACAAAGATTCACACATTGTGCCAAAAATATATGACCCAATTATGTTTTTATTTACTTACATCAACAAGTAAATAAAAAATATTTAAAAGACCAGGTGCGGTGGCTCATGCCTATAATCCCAGCATTTTGGGAGGCTGAGGTGAGAGGATTACCTGAGCCCACGGGTTCGAGACCAGCCTGGGCAACTTGGCGAGACCTCATCTCTACAACAAATCAAAAAATAAGCCAGGCATGGTGGTGCATGCCTGTAATTCCAGCTACTTGGAAGGCTGAAGCAGAAGGATCACCTGAGCCCAGTAGGCTGAGGTTGCAGTGGCTATGAGCATGCCACTGCACTCGAGCCTAAATGACACGGTGAGACTCCAACTCAAAGAAACAAAAGTTAAAGATGGAACAAAGGCAAAGTAAAATAAAATACATAAATAAAATTCTGGCACATGTGGACCATGTAAGTATTAACATACTACAAGGAAGAATTCAAGCCAAATTCATTCATTGACTATTGATGATTATATTATAATAATAAAAGTTTAAATCATAATGAAGATAGACCAGTCACAAATATATATCTACACTTTTAAATATATGAAGACAAATTGATAAAAACTAAAATGTACTTAATAGCTCACTATAAAAACTTGGTTTAACACCGGGTGCAGTGACTCAAGCCTGTGATTCCAGCACTTTAGGAGGCCAAGGTGAGGGGATTGCCTAAGCCCATGGGTTCAAGAACAGCCTGGGCAACTTGGCGAGACCTCATTTCTACAATAAATCAAAAAATTAGCTGGTTGTGGTAGTGCTCATCTGTACTTCCAGCTACTTGGAAGGCTGAGGTGGAAGGACTGTCGGAGCCCAGCAGGTCAACACTGGGGTGGCCATGAACATGCCACTGCACTCCAGCCTGGGTGGTGGAATGAGACTCCAACTCAAAAAAAAAATAATTTTTTGGTTTAGAAAAATAGGCTGAAATAAGAATACAAAATATTTAAAAGACATAATTATGATATAATTTCAAAACTATGTAGTATTTATTTATACACATATGCATATGTAATACAGTCTATATTTTTTCCAAAGTACCATGAATATTTTATAAAAATTTGTCAAAGTTGTACAAAGAAAATATCATTAAATTTTCAAATAATAAGCATCTTATTGGATATATTGTCTGACCATAATGCAATAAAGTTAGAAATAAATATTTAAATATAAAACAAAAACATTTATTTTGTTGAAAATGAATAAATTCTCTAAAGAACTATTAGGTTAATAAGAAAAAAGATAAAAATTACCACCACCTCTAACTACAATAAAAATTAAATGTTACAAATCAAATTTGTATATACAATGAAAATAATTTAAGAGATAAACTTATACCCATGAGTTTTTGTTTCTTAGAAAAAAAATAAAGGAACTAATAATTCAATTCAAGACATTGTGCAATAAACATCGAAAGTATCCTAGCAAACCAAGAAGAGAAAAAGAATAAAGACTGAAGCAGAATGAATTAATTAAAAGGCAGAAGAATTATAGAACTGGTATATAACATCTCAACTGAAAGTTATTGAAATTTTTCAAGCCATTTTCTCTAATTATTAAATTAAAAGTTTGCACAACCTTGAAAACATTTGGAAATTACAAATATAAATGTGGAAAATGGTATCATATTAATACCTTGCTTTAGATTTTTCTTTTAGGAAGAACATTTTATTTAGTAGAAGCAATAATTTAACGAATGCTGGCAGAGAAAAGGTAATACCTTAAGAAACCTAGGTATATATGGAACTTTTCTAGGTGATAAGAAAAAGTTCTGCTTATTGCTCTAGAGAAAGTGGGAAGATGAGAAAAGAATGAGGATTGTGTCTCCAAGATGAATTCAGCTATGTGGTATGTAATATGATCCCTCTGTGTGTAATACAACTCTGATGCTTGATAGAAATGGATGGATAGTGAGAGACAATGAAGTTCTACATCTAGGTTATTATAGGATAAAACAGGGATGACCTGCAGGAGCCCAACAGTATACAGGTAGAAGTAAAGATATGGAAATAATATGGAATGCTTTGCACTGTTGTTATGGGCTAAATTGTGCCCCCTCCCAAAGTTCATATGTGGAAGCCCTAATGCTCAATATGACTGTACTTGAAGATATGGATTTTAAAGGGGTAATTAGACTAAATGGGGATATAAGGGTAGGGAACGAATCCAATAGGATTGTTGTCTATATGAGAAGAGAAGGATACACCAAGGACATAGGAAAGGCTTTGTGAGGACACAGAGAGACAGTGGCCATCTGCAAGCCAAGGAGAGAGGTCTCAAGAGAAAGCAAACCTGCTGACACCTTGATCTTGGGCTTCCAGCCTCCAGGACTTTTGTTTTAGTTACCTCATCTGTGGTGCTTTGTTATGGCAGCCCTAAATAACTAATACATAAGCCATAGAAAGGAGTAAATTTAGAATCAGGTTTAACCAGAAAGCCAGAATGATAGGGCAAAGAACAGTAACAACTGAAGTCCTGAAATATTCATGCCCTCTGCTCTCAATCTGGGTTACATTAAAATGTTCGTGCTCTTGGCCTCACTTATTTCACTTTTGTAACTTATTTTAAAATAAGTTACAAACAATACAAAAATCACATTTGCAAGGATGTCTATCACAGTACATTCTAAACAATGTGCCTACATTCTCAGGAGAATGATTTTTTTAAATTTTATATATATATATCTCCCCATTACAAAACCACTAAAAAATACTATCATTATGGAGACTCTAAACTCTTTTCAGGGTAATTCACAGTGTAGGTGGGGAGAAAAAGGGGAATATTTTCTGATATATTTTTCTACCACAGTCTGGCTCTAGAAGCCTACCAACTTCATGCAACAGAGCACAGTTTATAATAGATCCCCTTATGTAGATGTGAAAACCAAGGTTCAGAGTGCTTAACTAATGTGTATGTTTAAGATCACTCAGTCAGGAAGCTGAGTTCAATCTCTGGAGAAATGGATTAAAAAAGAAGGAAGTTTTCCTAGCTCCAAGAAGCTTTTTCTGATAACTCCATCTCTTTTTGATCTTTTTCTCCTCTGCTAATAATACCACATAAAGTATGAAAAAAAAAACATTACACACTGACATTCCATGTATATACACCAGCCTCATCTTCTTAGTCTTAGTGCAAGTTTGTGATGGGCAAAGGTCACAGCTTATATGCCTAACAAACTTTTCAAGAGGCTCAGCCAGCACATTACATTATAGATTTTCATTCATTTATTAATTAGTTGCTTCAAAAATATTAAACTATTTAATGATGATGAGAAATTCATAAAAATGCACCAGATTTTCTTCTATAAAAGAAAAATATAACTGTACATTTTATTCTATTTTTATCTCAATTTTATAATAATACATTATAGTATGAATTGTAGTATATTTTGAAATATGTATTTTTGAACCTAGAAAAAGGTGACCTTGAAAATTATTTACTGTGAATAACTTCCCTTTAACCTGAGTTATTCTCCACCCAAAGAGAAAGAGTGAGCTAAACGTTGCAGTCTTCAGAACAAATTTTATATATATATATACATATATTTTTATCTCTTTTAATTTTTATTTTGAAATGATGGGGTACAATTCAGGGTTAAGATACACATGTTCTTTGTGCAGGTACCCTTATTGATGAGGTGTGCCCCCACTTCCCTAGGCAGATATTGACCACTGTCAATCCAGCTCCCCACTGCCCAACCCCTTCCCTGCAGTTTCCCACTACTTTCAATCCCTTTCCTACAGTAATATGGTAGTTATTCAAGGTCCACTTATGAGTGAGAACATGTGGTACTCAGCTCTTTGTTTCTGTGAGAGATCACTCAGTATTATAAACTCCAATTCCATCCAGGTTGCTGCAGAGTTCATGATTTTGTTCTTCTTTATGGCTGCATAATATTCCATTGTATATATGTATACCATATTTTTTTTTATCCAGTCCTCTTTTGATGGGCAGCATGGTTGGTTCCATGTTCTTGCTATTATGAACAATGCTGTGATAAACATACGTATACAGGTATCTTTTTTATAGAGCACCCTGAGTTCTTCCATGTATATTCCCAGTAGGGGGATTGCAGAGTCATATGGAAGATCAATTTTTAGAACTTTTAGGAATCACCACACTGATTTCCACAGAGGCTGTACTAGTTTACACTTCCACCAACAGTGTAGAAGTGTTCCCTCTCCATCATCTGTTATTTTTTGAGTTATTGATGATGGCCATTCTGACTGGAGTTAGGTGGTATCTCAGTTTAGTTTTAATTTGCATCTCCTTGATGACTAGTGAAGCTGAACATTTTTTCATGTGTCTGTTGGCTGCTTGTATGTCTTCTTTTGAGAAGTGTCTATTCATATATTTAGCCTCCACCACCCACTACTGGGGAGAGGAGAACCTATTCAGTAAATGATGCTGGGAAAAGTGGCTGACCACATGCAGAAGATTGAAATAGGACCCCTACCAATCCCCATACACAAAAATTAATTCTAAATGGATCACAGACCTAAATGTAAAAGCTCAAACTGTAAGAACCTTAGAAAATGCAAGAGACACTCTTATGGAAGTTGAACTGGCAACCAATTCCTGATCAAAACTCAAAGTGCCCGAGCCTTAAGAGATAAGATAGACAAGTGGGACCTCATTAAACTGACAAGCTTCTGCAAAGCCATAGAAACCATCAAGAGAACAGTGAGATAGCCACAGACTGGGAAAAAATATTTGCCAACTCCATGTCTGACAAAGCCTAACATCAAGGATCTACAAGGAACTCAAACGTGCTGAAAAGAAAAAAACAAACAGCCCCATTACAAAGTGGACAAATTATATTTTCATTCTTATTGTACATTTTGCCTGAGAAATGACTGGGACGTGATATCACTGTGTATCAATGGTCTCAGACAGTGACGAAAGGGAATTAATTTATTTCTCATTTTGACTTGTAAAAATCTGAAAATGTTTTGCCTATTATCTCCAGGGCCAAAACACAATAGACAGAGTGGAGCCAAGGTTCTCAGCAAGCATCCCAGCTACCAAGATAGCACTCTGCACCACCCAGACCCCTCAGATCACTTCCTCACCTTCTCTTGAACCACTCAAAAAGAACGAAGTACAGGATCAGGTCATTTCAAACTCCAGAGCCCAATGCACTCCAGAAAATGTGGGACATCTGAGGATGCCCATGAGAAGAACACGGAGGGACTTGTGACATTTGGTCTTTGGGCAACTACCACAGAAGATAGATCGCAATAAAATTGGTTACAATCAGTTTTGAGCTAAACTCTATGTTATAGAAACCTAATAAACATTCTCCCTATCCTCTGACATTTTGAAGAGTTCTAAACTGATATGAAATTTCTTTAGGAAAATTCATTGAGTCCCTAGAATTATTTTACCTTGCAATTTATCACCTAGATCTTTCTCCAAAATTGGATTGAACCACACCTCATTAGGAAAAAAATCAAACATCTTCATGAGTCAGGTAGAGCAAAGATTTGTTCTCTCTAGAACAAATGCTAGGAAAACATGTGGCACAGCTCCAATGCTACCTTCTTATTAGATCTTCTTTTCTTGTCCTAGTTGAAGTTTGTCTCTCTAACCACTTCATTCTAATTTCATCATTAACTTAGCCCTTAGCACAATTAGCATAGTATACGGTAAGGTAATATGTGTCTAAACATGCTCTCCCTCAAACCCACACACATACACACAAACAATCTCTTGAATTTTGAGCCTAGATGGAAGGGATTATGTTTAAAATATTTGACTCTCTAGAACACTGCACAGACAGTGCTCAATGTTTGCTCATGACTTTTCAGTTTCTTCCTTCTAGACTTTCAGGGTGACTAATTTTAAGATAGCCTGGAATTTGAACAAAGAAACATATCTAGACCTACCCCATCAGATTGTAGATGCCCCCACCCTGGATTTGCAATATGACTTAAGTACCAGAGAAGCTCAAATAATATATGATTGCTGAAAACAACTTTTTGTTTTATAATTTCTCTAAGTTAGTCAACTGGACTTTTTTTATTTTAAATCTTTCAAGGAAAATCATGTAGAATACAGTACAAGGTACAGAGTAGAAAGTATGAATTGGCATTCAGAGGAGAGCTTGAAATTCCTTTCACTCATGCAACCCGTCAGTTTCCCCTTAAAGAAAAGTTGAAGGAAACTCGAGGGTACCACTGAGATTAATTTGGAAACCACAAATTCTAATTCAGCCTGCTCAGTGGCTTGGATGGAAAACAAGAGTCAGAAAGAGATGCTGAAAGTCAAAGCAAATGGATGAGCATGGACTGGCCCCTGGAGCCCACTAGATCTTGTTTATTTCCTGCAGGTCTGAACTAGGTTACACCCAAAGAGAAAGTCTACAATGAGTCCCTCAATTCAGCATTTCAGGTCTTGTTACTGGACAGATGGTTTACTTCATTTTATTCATTATATTCATTCTTTGAATCTAACCCAGAGAATAAACACCATCAGGACCAAACATATGGTCAGGTCTTTAACTTAATTTGTGTTTTTGGAGAGAGAGGCATCTTGGGCTAGACTCAACCAAACTAGGAGTCCAAGAAGTGATTAAAAACAAAACAAAGGCTCAGCCCAATGTATCATAAACTTACCTGAGCATAAGGAAGCCTGCAACTTGGCTCAGGAGCTATTTAGTTTCTCAAACACAAGTGTGGGATGTTTGCTCAGTTGTAATCATATATAATATTATGGTAACAAATGAGATGTTTATAGAAAATATGTCCTAAGGGTCAGAAACTCTCAGAGAAAATATATGCACTTTCCTTTTATTTTTTTAAGTCAAAATATAAACAAATGGAATAAATGTTCTAGTCAGGATTAGGCCACAAAGAGTAAAATAGTTATATATGTTTTAAGTTTTTGAATAGTCAATTTAAAATGGTCTCTACCAATATTTTTTCCTGAAAATGAAATCTGGATTTGAATTTCTGTTTATAGTCTATATATTTAAGACATTTAAATGTAATTGCACCCTAAATTAGGGTATACCAAAGTGATTTCTTTCTATTTTCACTTATTTTCTTATACGTTTAATACATTTTCTCCTACTGTAAGAGCTCTCTTACAGTCGCTGAGAGGACACTAAAATCTCTATACTTATAAGAGCAGAAACACAGTTTATTACCAATCAAAGTTTTCCTTTACTGAGACACTGACTTCAAGTTTCATTAGACAATTTATTGAATTTTCCATTAATTTTCACCTAATCATAGATAGTAGATTAATTTATGTTTATGCATTTAGAATTTTAAAACAAATTTGACATGCCATGTCTTTATAAGCAAATTTAAAAAGCACTGATTATGCATAAACACATTTCTCTTTAATCAGATTGAGTATGGTTCATGATTTATATCTAAATTGAAATATAGGAGAGAGGGGCAAAGCATTATGGTAGTAGAGGATGCTCTATCAATCAACCCCCTCACAGAAACATCAATTTGAACTACCACCCAAGCATAAAACTACGTTCACAAGAGCTAAGCAAGCCAGAAAATGTTCACTGAAGAGGGTAGGAAGGAATAGTTTTTATGTTACCCACATCACCCCTCCCCCAACCCCAGACAGCATAGTGCAGACAGAGATACCATCCACTTGGGGGAAAGAGAGGGAGTTGAGCACAGGATTTTACCTTAGACCCCAACATTGGGGTCCCATCACAGTAAAACCAAGAATGAGCCAGGCCTCCATAGCCACAGACTCCAGGTTGGTCCCTGTAGACTGGGCCTCCAGACCCAACCTAGCACCAAGCAGGATTCCACAGCTCCAGGTTTCAGGCCTATGAGGTAGACTTGCTCTGAAGTCCACACCTCTGTCAGGCCAATAACAGCAGCCCTGAACTCTGAACAGCCCTCATTAACAGGCAGACCTCAGCAGTACTGGGCTTCTGCTCTGCACCAGTGCTGCAACAGCTACAGTAGTCACAAACTTCAAGTGTGCTCCAGCACCAAGTGAGCCTCAGCAGGCCCTAGGCTTCTAGCTTATCCCAATAATATGTCAGCCCTATAACCCCAGGCTTCAGGACTCTACCAGAAAAAAAAATGCCAAGAATTCCTGGAATGGCTCACTTGACTGTGGGAAGGCTTCCTCAGACAAAACCCGTCTGTGAATACTGGAATAGGTACCTACTTATTCAAATGCACAAACATTGACACATGGCCACAAAGATCAAGGACAATCAGAAAAACATGCCATCACCCAATAGACAAGTGTCAATAACTGACCCTTGCCTATTGAGCTATATGAAGTGCCTGACAAAGAATTCAAAATACTTGTTTTACAGAACCTCAGAAAACTTCAAGAAAATACAGAGAAACAATTTAATGTGACCTGAAAGATAAATTTAACAAAATTAAAAATGCAATAGGAGCATCAATAGCAGCATTTATTGAGAAGAAGAAAAAAATCTGAATTGAAAGACAGGTTACTTGAAAATATACAGTTAGAGGAGAAAAAGGAAAAAAGAAGAAAAAAGAATGAGAAAGCTAATAGAATTTCTAATACAGCATTAAAATAGGAAATGTTTGAGTCATAGGAGTTAAAGAACAGAAAAATAAAGAGGTAAAAAGCTTATTCAAAGAAATAATAGCATAAGACTTGAAAACCACAGAAAGATATCAATAACCAGGTTCAAGAAAGTCAATGTTCCCCTCTCCAATTATATCTAATCCATATAAGACTATTCCAAAACATAATATAACCAGCTGTCAAAAACCAAAGATAAAAAGTGGATCCTGAAATCAGCAAAAGAAAATAAGCTAACAATATATTGTTGTGGGAGAACAGGGAGACAGTGACACCAAGGCTATCTTAGGAAGTAGTGTTTTATTAGCACCGGTGTGACTCAGCGGGCTAATGCTCCAAGGCTGAGCACCCCAGAGAAAGAGGAGAGGGGTTTTATGTATGTGTTAGTCTAGGTAAGAAAAGGGGATCAGACTGTATAGCTATATATGTTTCTTTGGAATTTGCAAGGTGGTATTTAGCAAAACCAGATTTTCAAAGAACAAGTTGTCTCCAGGGTATACATGACAAGCAGATATTGTAAACCAATAACTTTGCAAACAGAGGATGCAGAGATAAGGCTGTGAATCAATTACTATCTTGCATTTCCAGGAAAGTGACTTGTGGTTATTTAATTTTCTTGCAACCCATGTCTAGCAGGTTTGGAACTTGCAGGTTGGTTTTTAAAAGGAAATAATTTTTTAGCCCCTCTCTGCCACAATATAAAGACGTTTCAATATGGCTAGCAGCAGATTTCTCTGCAAAAGCTTTACAGGCCATGAGAAAGTGGGAAGATATATTTGGGGTACTGAAAAAAAATCCTGCCAACCAATAATGCTATATCCAGAAAATCTGTCCTTCAGAAATGAGGAGTGATATTCTCCTAGAAACAATGCTGAAGGAATTCATCACTACTAGACCTGTCTTAAAAGAGATGCTGAAGAAATTTCTTAAAATTGAAAGAAAGAGAAACTAATGAGTACCACAAAAATATCTGAAAGTATAAAACTTACTGGTAAAAGTACACAGTCAAATTCAGAATACTGTAGTACTGTAATGGTAGTATGTAAATCACTTATATATTTTGAATGAAAGTTAAAAGAGGAAAACTATTAATAATGGCTACAATCATTTAAGGGATATGTAACATAAAAATATTACATTGTGACAACAAAAATATAGGAGACCTTGTTGAGTAAAATTGTATAGATTTTTTTTGTGACCAAAGTTATAATTGTTATAATTATAGGACTTTTTTCTTTATAAGCTTTGTATTGTCAAAACTTACAATAGACACACAAAAATAATAAAAGCAAGAAATCAAAACAAACCACTAGAAAAAGATCACTTAACCACAAAGGAAGACAGCAAAAGAAGAAAAAAAAAATCTAGAAAAAAATTAATGAGATAGCAGTAGTATGCCCATACCTATAAATAATTATCTTTACTATGAATTGACTTAATTCTCCAATCAAAAAACATAGAATGGTTAAATAGATCTTTTAAAAAGACCCAACTATATGCTACCTACAATCGATTTATTTCACCTATAAGTATGCATGTACACTGAAAGTGAAGAGATGTGAAAAGAGTTTTCATGCAAATGGAAACCAAAAGACACTAGGAGTAGATATATTTATATCAGATAAGATAGACTTTAAATCAAAACTTTAAAAAACAAGCCGGGCTGCGGTGGCCAGGAGCGGCCGCTTCAATCCTGTATGTATGACTGAGTGAGACACCAACTCAAAAAAAAAAAAAAAAAAAAACTTTAAAAAACACTAAAAGGATTATTATATAGTAATATAAGAGTTAATTAAGCAAGAAGTTATAACAATTATAAATATATATATGCATGTAACATCACAGCACCTAAATATATAAAGTAAATATTAGTACATCTGAAAGAAGAGATATATTGCAGCACAATAATAGTAGGGGACTTCAATACCCCACTTTTAATAATGAACAGGTTACCCAGACAGAAAATCAATAAGAAAATGTTAGACTTAAACTCCACTCTAGATCAAATGTACCTAACAGATATATATATAGATAATTTTATTCAGAAGATGCAGAATACATAATCTGCTCAAATGTACAGGGAGCAGTCTTCAAGAGAGATCATATGTTAGTCCACAAAACAATTTTTAACAAATTTTAAAAGACTGAAATCATATCAAGTATCTTTCTTGATGACAACAGTAGAAAACTGGAAACAGGTAAGAGGAGAAATTTCAAAAAATTCACAAATATGAAAATTAAACAATATTCCTGAACAATCAATGGATCAATGAAGGAACTAAAAGGGTAATTTTAAAATATCTTGAGATAAACAAAAATGGAAACTCAACATTCCAAAATATATGGAATATAGCAAAAGCCAGTCTAAGGGAAGCTTATAGTAATAAACACCTTCATCAGAAAAAGAGAAAGATATCAAATAAACAACCTAATGTTAAACCTCAAGAAATAAGAAAAACAAGAGCAAACTAAACCCAAAGATTGTAAAAGGATAGAAATTCAAAAGTCAGACTAGAAATAAATGAAATTGAGACAAAAAATTAAAAGATCAATAAAATTATGAGTAGCTTTGGGGAAAAAATAAACAAAACAACAGCCCTTTGGCCAGACAAAGAAAAAAAACACTAAATAAATAAAATTTGAAAGGAAAAGGAGACATTACAATTGATACAACAGAAATAGCAAAGGATCATAAAAGGTCATTTAAACAATTATACCTCCAACAAATAGGATAACATATAAGGAATGAATAAATTATTTGGCACTTACAACCTACTAAGCTTGAATTATGAAAAAATAAAAACCTAATGGTTTTACTGCTGAATTCTATCAAACATTTTTAAAAAGTAAAACCAGTTCTGCTAAAACTCTTCAAAAATAAAAATAAATACATCCAAACTCATTTTACAAGGCCAACATTATGCTGATACCAAATAACAAAGCCAGATGAAAGCACCTCAGAAGAAGAGGAGGAGGAGGAGGAGGAAATGGAGGAAAAAGGAAGGAAGGAAGGAAGGAAGCAAACTATAGGCCAATATTTCTGAAGAACATAGATGCAAAAATATTTACCAAATACTAGCAAACCAAATTCAACAGCACAATAATAAGACCATTCAACTTCTGGGCAAGATGGAAATGGAACAGGTCAGAATGTGAGAGCATCCACAAAAGTGAGTACCCATAAAGACTCTCTGAATAAGTGGGAGTATGCCGGTGGGTGAGTGGAAGTCCACCTGAGAGGACTTTCACTCAATTAAAGATGAGGGAAGTTTTCTTAGATAATTTCATGGAATGTTTGTTCCAGTGTGGTCTCTGTCTCTCTATCTGCCTCAGAAATTTGAATTAATCTTAGGCTCAGCCTCTTGAAATAATTGTTCATCTCTAAAAGGTATAAAGCACAGAAAACAGGAAAAAAAGTATGATCACACATTTCCCATGAGAACAGCAGAACACAGAATCAACAAAGAACACATCACAACAGCAAACTTGAAAACACACACATACATCAACCCCAAAGCTAAAAG
>CAUYQG010152775.1:0-10923 GCA_963574415.1 Tarsius wallacei
TCTGTACAATAAATCAAAAAAAATTAGCCGGGCGTGGTAGCGCGCGCCTGTAGTTCCAGCGACTTGGAGGGCTGAGGCGGAAGGATCGCCGGAGCCCAGCAGGTCGAGGCTGCGGTGGCGGGGAGCGGCCACTGCACTCCATTCTGGGCGACATTTTGAGACTCCAACTAAAAAAAAAAAAAAAAAAAAGAAATAAGGTAGACAAGTGGAACCTCATCAAACTAACGAGCTTCTGCAAAGCAAAAGAAACCATCAAGAGAGCAGGGAGACAGCCCACAGAATGGGAAAAAATATTTGCCAACTGTTTATCTGACAATGGCCTAACATCTAGGATCTACAAGGAACTCAAAAGTGCTGAAAGGAAAAAAAACAAGCAGTCCCTTTAAAAAGTGGGCAAAACATGAATAACACTTCTCAAAAGAAGATATACAGGCAGGCAACAGACACATGTAAAAGTGCTCAGCTTCACTCATCATCAGAGAAATGCAAATCAAAACCACATTGAGATACCACCCAACCCTGTAAGAGTGGCCATCATTAATAACACAAACAACAACAGATGCTGGAGAGGATGTAGAGAAAAAGGTACGCTTCCACACTGCTGGTGGGAATGCAAACTTGTACAACCTCTTTGGAAGACAGTGTGGCGATTTCTGAAAGAACTAGAAATTGACCTTCCATATGACCCAGCAATTCCCCTATTGGGAACATACCTGGAGGAACTCAAATCATTCTACAAAAAAGATACCTGCACACGTATGTTTGTTGCAGCTCTACTCACAACAGCAAAATTATAGAAGCAACCTTGCGCCCATCTAAGCTGTACTGGATAAAAAAATGTGGTACATATACACAATGGGAATATTATGAAGTCATAAAGAAGGACAAATATATGTATTTTGCAGCAACTTGGATGGATTTGGAGTCGATCATACTCAACGATTTGTCACAGAAACAAGGAACAGAGTTGCTTATGTTCTCACTTATAAGCGGACCTTGAACAATTATAACGCTATAAGAAAGCAATAGGCAGTAGTGGGAAACTGTCAGCGGAGGTGGGGGGGCTGGGATAGGCAGTTGAGGGAAACTGCTAGGGGAGGGAGGGGCATACCTCATCAACAAGGGTACATGCATGATCAGTGTTTATATACCTAACTCTAAAATGTACCCCATGTCTTTATAATAAAAATTTTTTGAAAAGATTTTTTAATAAAAGGAAGGGGAAGATTTTTTAAAAAAATAAAATAAAGAGCCTATAGAATAAAAACTCAAAGATAGTACAGGGAAAACTATTCATTTAGGTTTGAGGAAGAATGAACAATCGTGTAGGATTACAATTGCACAAAAAGAGTATGATCTCAGGTTACTAGACCAAGGGAGAGTCCCAGCAAGGCCTGTCTTTTGGATTCTTCTTGGTTTCTCTTTGTAGCATTCTTTCCTTCAGGGTATGGGGCAAAACCACCTGGAAAAAAGGGCTCAGAGCAACTACTGGACAGAGGTTAGGTCAGAGAATTTTTTTATGGTCAACTCCTAGACAGAAAGGTGGAGAAAGATTAGAGTGATAATTCCAGTTTTGATAGCTGGCTTTAGGAAAAGTTTCTATGACATGCTTTGGGAAAGAGGAATTCTGGTAGAAAGAAGTGAAAGGCTAGAAGGCTGGAGGAGTTCACAGAGAATTTGGTTTTTAGAATGCTTCTGAGGTACTCCAAAGTCCTTCAGTTGAAATTACTCAGTTTGCCAAGGCACCGTACACTGGGTATCACTCTCTGAGCCCCAATGGCATCAGTGTGCTCTGCTCTGTTTTTGAACTTATTATTTACTTTATTAAAATTATCGTAATACTATAAGAAAAGGATTGGCAGTAGTGAGAAACTGCAGGGGCTGGGGGATGGGATTGGCCATGGTGGGAAACTGCCAGGGGAGGGGGACATACCTCATCAACAAGGATACTTGCATAATGAACATTTGTATACCTAACCCCGAATTGTACCCCACATCTTTAAAATAAAAAAAATTTAAAAATGTATTTGAATATTCTAGGACATTTGAAATAAGGATATCTCTTTTTAATAATCAAATAAATGTGTATTTATTTATGTATTGAATATTTCATTTTTATTTTCATTATCATTACTAATATTTTGCCTACATTTTCTTTCAAGGCCTTAGAGAGGAAAATTAATGTCTCTTAGCATCATTTTTGGTCTGTCCCTTTCTCTTTGTAATTCCTACAGTTAATGCAGTTATTGCTTTATGCATTTTGAGGCTGTATTTTGTACATAAAGTTTCACGAGAGATAGTCCTATGTTATGGTATTTTCCTTACATCATGTTTCTTGTAAAATGCTCATTTTTGAAAATGAACATTGGAGCGATAAAATATAATACTTTGCATAAGTATATACAATATTATTAACAATTTAATATATCTAGATTGTGGTAGTTTAAAAATGCAATTATTAAAATATATTATAGTAAAACAGGGACAAGAATGTTATATAATACTTTCTTGCTAATTTTAACTCAATATTTAAATACCAAAAGTATTTTCTAGTGTTCGTAAATCAACGCACCGTCTGTTTTACATTTACCACTTATGCCCCACATAACTTTTCTACACGGCTAGACTTTTCTACACTTTATTCCCTACCTCCAAAGTATGCTATAGTTTTACTAAATAAATATATTTGATTTCAAGGCATCACTTTTGATTGCTATATATTGGAAAAAGACTAAAGCATTGAGACATCTTTGTGTTTCTCTAGTGGAAAAACAAATTTTTGTATTAAAATACCCTGTTGGCATAAACATAAGTTCTCCCTCGAAAACTTAAAATTTTTCCCATCAGCCCTCTAGATTATTATACTCTACTGGAGAAAAAAGTAAATTCTTATTAATGTTAACTTTGTCATTTGTTTTACACACTTTTTTGGTGTATGTATTGTTGGTAGGGGAATTTTGTTGGTCAAAGAAGTTTAGGAAATGTTGTGTTGCTCATGGCCTATATACCCCCTCTTAGAGACTTAAAGTGAAGATTAATTAGCATAGTTGAGACTATAAGAAGGTCTATCTCACTATTTTTGCAGCATTAAACATAAATAATTTTAATGATGTTTTTTAATATCCAGGGAACACACTTTGGTCATGCCTGTCTAGTTATTTTGTTTATTTATTTTAAAAGCAAATTCAAGAAGGGTAAATAAATGCTTCAAGTCAATAAAAGATCAATCTGATTGTAAACTCAAACAAACAGGGGTATCCCAAGGGCAGACTCCCTCTGTGGTCACTATTGTATGTTCCCCTTCAGTGCCCCTGCTAACTATACTCTCTATTGAAATGTGGGCACATTGACAGCTTTGCATTTTTCGCCTTATACTTCAGGCACTGCTGGAAATGCAAACTCCTCTTTTTGTGGTTCAAATGATCAATGCATTTGACTTCATGTCTATTCTCTTTTAAGCACCATTGAAAGAGAATATTCTTATCACTTATGAAATTATCTATACCACTAAGCCTTAATTGTCAACACACAAACAACCATTGTGGTAAAGTGAGCAATGGACTTGGAATCCAAAAACAGAGGTTGAGCCTCTGGCTCTGTCAAGGCTGAAATATGTGATGTTTGAAAAGTCATTTCAATTACATGACTCTGCTTCCTTAAATGTGAAATAGAGGTAATCATATGCATAATACTACTTTTGCAGATTTAATTATATGTCCCTTTTAAGAAGGCATGCATTACCTTTATGTCATTTTGTTTTTCATATCTAATGAAATATCTCCTGCTAAATATTTGGAGGTTATGAAAAGTTTTAATTGCTCACATCAACATTTTGCCCTTCTGTAGAGGTAAAACGATTCTGAAGAAGATATTTCTAAAGAAATCTAGCTCTGCAATTAGAACTTGCTTTTTGAGTAGGTTAAGATTGGTATCACAGAATGAAGATGAAAGAATTTCAAACGATGTTTGAAATAGCCTTGCTTCTCAGTGTTCCTTCTCTATCCCTTTTATTGTTGAGGAAATGGATGACTAGAGAAGCTAAATAACTTGCCACAAGTGAGTCACAGCCCTGGGCATTGAATCCAGATGCCCTGCTTTGCTGTTCTACTGCTCTTTCTTGTAACCAACAATCTTAATTATTCCCAAGAGTAAGAAAATAGCTACTCTGCACAAAAGCATCTCTACCCATGGACTCAAATTTCAATACAGATGATCCCCAATTTACAACAGTTTGACTTTGGATTTTTTTACTTTTATGAAGGTTTTACTGGGGTATAATCCCATCCTAAGTCAAGGAATACCTAGACCTAACAATGGTTCAACTTAAGTTTCGTCTTTAAAATGGATTTGTTGAGATATTAAATATGTTTTTGACTCAGGATTTTCAACTTACATGATGGGTTTATCAGAATGTAACTCCATTGTAAGTCAAGGAACAACTGTCTTAGAAAACTCAAAGACTTTGGAGTCTTCAAATATTCTTTAATACAATTCAAATATGTTTGGAGAATAATACCTTAATAAATATTATTTACATCAAATTATTTTTCTAATGGTGTTTATCAGCCAAAGAGCATGAGACAGCAGAAAAATGGACAATGGTACAGTATATTTGGTGAGTGAGAGCAATTGAGTTGAGATTCATTCCTTTGCTGAAAATACCTGACTAGATCGAACTCCTTAGCAGAGAACCCAGAACACTTCATAAACTTGTAATTCTCTGGTTTCATTTCTTCCCATGTTCTCATTCAATCTTAAATTCTAGGTGTACTGAATACTCACTTGGTACTTCCCAAACACAGTATATCTCCCATATTTGTGCAATGTTTTCACATACAGTGAACACAGATCCTGTTGGATTAATTTTTTCTTATCTTGCCAAACCTAACCATTTTGGAAGTCTAATTCAGACTTACTGTCTCTATAAAGCCTTTCTTAATCAATTCCTGAACCCTTTCGGTAAAAATATATGTCCTCTTCCTTAGCAAAAAGCCCTTTGCACTTAATGGCTTTGCATCTCAGTTTCTTCATTTGTAAAAGGGGGCTATTGATGGCACCTACTAGGAGCATTATAAAGATTAATGCATATATAGTGGTTAAAAATAAATGTTATTGGTTATTATTTTTCTTATTGCAGCACACATTGATCATATGTTTGTAAACTATGAACTACTTTAGGGTAAAGAATGCTAGAGACATTGTACCTCAGTAATTATCATTTTTAAGTATATGCCCTCTGCCTATGATAATTTCTGGCAAAGAGCAGACACTGCTCTTTCACTGTTAAAAAGGGTGAATTCTTTTGGGAGACTGAATGTACTTTTTTGTCTATGAGGGTCTCTCTAGAGTAATCTGGTTACTGTGAGACTAACGTGATAGTCCTGAAATTCCATATGAGGCTATGTGTGCTTGATTTTGATGCAAAAGTTGTCAAGAAATAACACTAAATGGGGAAATATGATGATGTCAGATACAAGTTTCACAACTTTATAATTTTTCTCAGGAACAGCTCTCTTTGTAAAATATTTTACTGGCTTCACTGTATGACTTATTCTTTTATTTGTGTCAAACTTATGAAGACTATAATAGGTAGAAAAGGCAGATGGTATAAGATTTGAATCATTTTCTGTATGTATTCAAGTCTCCAAGTTAATATTGAATTATACTAATGAGAATGACTGAAACACAATATTTATGGAAAACTTACACAAATGTAGATAAAAGCACCATTCTTGATGTGCTTTGATTGCTCTGAAATGGCAGTTTTCAATAAATATTGAAATTAGGTGATAATCGCTAGCATTATGTATTATTTATCAGCATTCAGATTGCCATGAATAGGGATGCCCTTTTACACATTAACCTCCCTTCAAAGAGCTTAGAGAAAAGACCTAATTCCAAATGCAGTATGATTTTTCATACCTTTTTCATTCTTCATTATTTATTGTAGAAATGTATGCATACTCTTGGGGTAGTGAGGGAGTTCATTTTTACCCAGTCATGTCTAAAATAGCTCTGAGCTAAAAATATTCTCCCTGGTACGCAATGCAAATAAGCCTACCATGCAATTTTCATGGTTGATTCTCTGAAACTTTTGTAAAACTCAAGCTATAAAATATCTGGGATCTTATAGCAGTAAAAATACTAGGAACATCCTGTTTTATATACTGGCATAAAATATTCACCAAAAACAGGACTTTCTGCCTCTGGAAACACTTTTTTTGGTTTTATTGCCTAAGAGAAATAAAAATGTTTTTAAAAGAGAAGAACAAATGTCTTTAGTATTCTAATAACAATAAGAATCTTCACTTCAAGATTAAAGAAGTATTTGTAATAAACCCTATAACTACAACACAGTTCTGAGTATTAGGAAGTCATTTGCAAAGGAAAAGGCTATTGGACTGATAAATATGAAAATAAGAATTCTTAAGAACTACTAACAGATTCCATTTTATAGCTATTTGAGAATGTAACTATAGATTTTTGAAGGTGGACTTTGTCAAATAAAATATTTTGAATGGATTCTTAACTGAAACTTAAATATGGATTATCTCTTTGTCTTGCACATCTGTTTCCTGAGATGTTGGTGGTAAAAATATTGGTTGTAGATACCAATCTCAACAGTTGTTTTCAGACAAAGGGAAGGAGAACAAAGATGGAAGAGTTCTGACTCTCAAAGAGTGAGCCAGTCATGGAATTACAGCCTGTGTCCATAAGGTCCAGGAAGAGAAAGTCCTTTCTTTCTCCATATTGCTTACTGGGATAAGGTCACTATAATTGATTCTATTAGTTACTTGATATTCATTGTTTATAACTGTATTTTAAATATGCCTGGTTTATAATAATTTAGTCCTGTGTGCCATATCATAGCTATTTCTTCAGAAGAAAAACCTGATTTTATTAAGGTCATTAAAATTATCTCAAATACCCAGATACTTCTTAGATGTCTGGATTGGCCAGGAACTTCTGTGATTATAATGTGCTTCATAGAACTTATTCTAAATGGTTTCTCAGAGCAGATAAATCTTCCTAGATTAAGAAAAAATTGTACAAGGGGGACCCAAAAAATGTATTTATAAAAAAACTATGTATTTATTCTTACAAGTTTAAACTTCAGTCACCTTCAAAGTACTCTCTGTTTGATGCAATACAGCTACTGAGATGCTTTTTCATTGCACAAAACTGTTTTTGAACTCGTCAATTTTGGTGTCTTTTAGTGCTTCTGCCTTTTTTTGTTTCACCTCTTCCACACCGGCAAAACTTTGCTTTTGAGGACTTGTTTCACCCGAGGAAACAAAGAAGTAACTCAGGATGAGATAGGGTGAATGGGGGGGGGGGGGCGTGAGGTCATGCTGTTTGGGGTCAAAAACTGCTGAATGCTAAGGATGGTGTGGGCAGGTGAACCTGTAAATCACCCATCATGGAATGGGCAAATACACTGAAAGAATCTCAAAAAAAAGAAATTCACTGAAACTAAATGCCACCTCTCACAACAATGCAGGCTGGGACCCTGATGCTGATGGGTTCCTAGAACCCTTACCTAGCAGGGGAAGCCTGTACTACCAGAGGCATGCCCTCCAAAAATATAGTTTGTGTGTGTGTGTGTGTGTGTCCCTTGTATTAATGTTATTCTTAGTTTTTCCTTCAGAAATTTTTAATACTCTTTCTAGATTTGTAAAAGTGAAATGTGCATAAGCTGCCTCAGTGTGATACTTTTCTTTCATGAGACAAATAATTGAGGTACTGTAGACTATCTCAGAATTTTCATCAAAATGTTTTAAAAACTAAGTAAAGTGCATTTCTTTGATTCTCATCATAACTGGAAATAGAAAACATCTATAAACTAGTATTAAGTTTTCATTAGAGAAATGTTGAATTGCATGAGGAACTGGGTGATACTGCTTTGTGAAATTGTTCAGAAGCAATAAATGATCTCTCTAGACTAACTGTTCTAGGGTGAAATAAAATGTTCCTGTTTATCACCTTTTACAAAATAGCTGTTTTTTACATGATCAAATATCTACAACAATAATGAACCCAGAGAGTGTTTATTCTATCTGGCATTGATTATAGTTTAGTTCAAAGTTCCATAGCTGCCTTTTTTTTTTCCTTTGAACACAACATTCAACTTTACCTAAGGAAATGTTAAGGCTGTTTTTGTATTGAACTTCAATTTTAATACCACTCAGGCCTTGATATATTTTAACTGGTGTGAAATCTATGTTTTTCCTAATTAAAAACATGAGTAGATGCTTGTGCCTCATAAGGTTTTCATGCATGAAAGTTGGTCAACACGGCAGGAGTATAAGTCTCGTTATTGGCACCAGTTCAGGACCATTACATTAACTGCCCTCCTCACGAAGCACTCTACTTTTTTGCTTACACATTGAATAGTTAATGGAGGATAAAATTTTATCTAGTGAAGCAAAATATCTGGCCATTTACACCGTTTTTGTTTTACCTTTCTTTTGAATCTTAGGCCAAATCTACCAGATAGGTATTATTTTTTCCTTTGAAACACTGAAAAGAGAGGTGGATATGACTTGCCTAAGGTAGAAAGTGCCCTTCCCAACAACCCTTTGATTTTCACAACAAACCTTCTCAGTCACTTTCTCCTCTTTCTTTCCTTTATTTCCTCTTCTTCATACTTTTACCTTATTTTATGTTTTGTTTTTGAGACATGGTCTTACTCTGTCACCCAGGCTGGAGTGTAGTGGCATGATCCCAGCTCACTGCAGCTTTGACCTCCTAGCCTCAAGTGATCTTCCTGTCTCAGCCTGTCAGGTAGCTGGATCTACAGGTGTGTGTCCCCACACCTGGCTATTTTTTAAATTTTATTTTAAAGATGTGGGATAAAATTCAGGATTAGGTATACAAGTGGTCATCATACAGGTAAAGTTTGGAGCTCACTTTGGTACCCACTTTGCCTGGTTTGAGATCAGGTACCCTTATTAATGTTATGTCCTCTCATCACTGCCTCCCCCAGCAGCTTCCATCTACTGCCAACCCCTTTATTATAGTATTTTTTTTTAATGTTCTGTAGAGATGAGGTCTCACTCTGTTACCCAAGCTAGTTTTGAACTTCTGGGCTCAAGCAGTCCTCCTGGCTCTGTCACCCAAGGTGCTGGGATTACAAATGTGAGCCAATGTGCTGTGCCCAGCCTTGATACATTTATTAAATCCCTACGATGTGCTAAATATTTTGATTGTTTCTAGGGTTTTGAAGATTAGGCACTTTCCTCTGCACTCAAGTTGCTCAAATAAACCAATATTCAAATACAAGCAAAAAACTAGAATGTAGTAGGGTAATTAATATAGAAATATTTTCTGCAAAGAGAAGTAAATAGCTAACATTTTGGGGTTTGGGGAAGGAGAGTTGGGGAAAATTGCATATTGAAGCCTATTTGCCACTAAAACAAACAGACAACAAAACAGTGATAGTGTTTCAAGGCAGGAAAAATAGACAAGGTGAGAAATGACTCTCAAGACAAGGCTTTCAGAATCAAAGTCACAGAGGCATGAGTTAGGCTATACATTTAAAATAGGACAATTGGCACCCATGCAGTAGGGTTGGAGCATAGGAAAAAATGGAAGGAAATAGACTGGGCAGTGTGGACAGAGCTGTCATGAAGATCATGACAATCATGTATAACAAACGAAAGAATCTTTGGATTATAACTCTACATAACTTCTTTGCAGATGGGATCACAGGTAGAGCTCTGAACTCAGCAAATACAAACACATACACACGTAAGAGTGAGAACTTTTCTACTTTAAGTTGAATTTGAATATCATTAATTGGAGCATTAATGTTTTGTATTGGATATTTCCTTCCACTTTCTATTATATCTGGGTCCTGATAATGCACTTATATTAAATGTTTTCTCCTTGTATGCATTTAAGTGTAAAACTTCTGTGTAGACAAAGGTGAAGTCATTTAAGACTTCAAATTAACATGACCAGAATTGTGTCTTAAAGTTGCCTTCCATACATGATATTGTCTTTTTAGAAAATAAAATCCTTCTAGGCAAGAGTAATGGGTACAGGAAGAAGTAGCAGATTACAAGCTCATTTGGGCAAATACACGGTTAAGTGATTTTACATAAGTAAATTAATTTGTACAGGTCCCAAATTTCTAATCTACAAACTGGAAGTAACATTAGATGATTCAAGTTCCTTTAAAATTCTAAAATACGGGGGCACTCTAACCATTCAACTATATAGAAGAAGAACTGATATACAGCATGATGATACTGTTTAATAATCTGCTTAAATTTATCTCTATACAGCAGTCTTAAAGCCTATATTTTCATATCATGTTGGATAACATTTAAAAACGTATTTAATTTAAAAATCTTTTAGAAATAGACCATTAAGTTAACATCTACAAATAATGTGGTAGAAAAGTTTTAGAGCATTATTTCAATTACTTTTTAACCAAATAGAAATATAATTTGTTGACATTCTAGAGTGACGTTTATAATGAATCCTAATCATGTTATAATGTGATTGCTGCATTTGTTAATATCTATCTATCTATCAATCTATCTATCTATCTATCTATCCTATCTATTCGTTTTTAGAAAAGTTTGTTCTGTGGCCATAGATGCAGTCACAACTATCATTGTAGCAAGCGAAAAAAATCCAACAGTAATAACCAATTGATCTATTCACTTATTACTTGCATGCTAATGTACAGATCTCACTGGAACCACTGGTCCAGGTGTTCCTTCCAAACCATATCGAATGATAAAGTAGCAACTATATGTGAAGCTAAAATGAAAAACTATCAATGTGATGAGCTTCCTCTTAAAAATAATAACTATTAAGAAAAATACTTCCAAGTGAAAATAGCACAAAAGAGATTACAGCACATATTTTCAACATCACAGTTGGGTACTAAGCCCACCCAAAGATTACTTC
>CAUYQG010152776.1:0-18657 GCA_963574415.1 Tarsius wallacei
TAAATCAAAAAAGTAGCCGGGTGTGGTAGCGCGCACCTATAGTTCCAGCTACTTGAAAGGCTGAGGCGGAAGGATCGCCGGAGCCCAGCAGGTCGAGGCTGCGGTGGCCGGGAGCGGCCACTGCACTCCAGCCTGGGCGACGGAGTGAGACTCCAAATCAAAAAAAAAAAAAAAAATAGGTAGCACAGCCCACTGCCTACTGAAAGTTGTCTGTTTCAGGGAAGCGCCTCGGCTGAGAGTCCAGGGCCTCAGGGCCAGGTGGACCTTACAGAGGGAGTCCCACACCTTGATTTGCCAGTGAGAAGATGAAGGGTGGCCCCGGAACTTTCCAAAGTCCCCGGATCTCCTGTTCCAGTCGTTCTTAAACTTGCATGTGTCAGAGTCACCTGGAAGGCTTGCTAAATGCAGATCGCTGGGCTCTGTCCCTGGAGTTTCTGGGTCCCAGGTGGGGCCCAAGAATGTGCATTTCTAGTGAGTTCCAGGAGGTGTTGATGATATGGGCGGGGTGGGGGAGGAACCCCTTTTGCAAACCGCTGTTCTAATCCATGGCGTGCTCCTCATCTCAGTCTGTAGCCCCAGTTTAGCTCATTGACTTTGGTCCCTGAGGTCTGGTATTTAGGAAGACCTCTGCTCGCATCTGCAGAGTCTGGGTTGCCGGGCCACAGTGGAGGCCGCTTTTCCACCGTGGACTCTCCTTCTTCCTGGAAAAATCGCTCAGAGCCGGGTTTCCTAAGCCGGAATCCCTTTCTCTCTGCCACCCCTTGTTGGACTCCCAGCTGTGGCCAAGTGTTTGAACCTTGGTAACTGAACGTTGTCCTTGCAGGCAGCTGTGCCACCAGCCACCTGGCTGCCTCCCTCCAGGTGGGAAGCATTCTTTCCTGCTGGTTTTCCAAGCGCTAGAGTAAATGATTGATGAACGGGGAGCGACCCAAAGCATTAGATAAATCTCTATTTCACCCACGAATGAGGCACACCACCTGGATCTGGGTTTCCTCGTGTAGCTTCCAGGCAAATCTAGGCTCTCATCGGGATTTGCCCTCAACAGATTCGGGAGGCCCGGAGGGGGCTCACCCCATTCTCAGCATGGAAATGCTGAGAAGAATAAAAACACAACTTGGAGAAAAAGCCCTCCCACAGAAGGTCGCCTTGAGACAGGGCTTCTGCCTGGCGCTGCTGACCTCGGACTGCTATACCACCTCTTATCAGAAGGCAATCACGCCCAGATAAGTGGCCCAAGGGGGGCAGCGTCTCTCCCTATGGGGAACACAGGCTGAGTCCTTGGCTGCACGCCATTTTCTCAGGAGGCGTTTTGGCCCAAACTGGGACACCTGGTCCCCTTAGGCAGTCAGAATGTTCACCTGGGCTTGTGGCATGTTCCCAGGTGGGTGCTCTGAGGAAGGCAGCCAGCTGGGGTCAGGACTGTTCCATGCGGTGCTCAGGAAACTGCAGGCAGAGTGTGGACCGGCCTGTGCCCAGTGCAGCCAGGACTTCTAACATGGCGCGCGAGCATTTCCTGCAAGGCCAAGGGTAATGGCTGTTCCTCTTATCCATCTCTCATTTCTCATGATCACCTGTTCTCTCTCTTATGTATCAATCATCCTTCTATTTATCCATCTAGCATCTATCATCTCTCTCTCTCTATCATCTCTATCTATCATCTATCTACTATCTATCTGTCTTTCTAGTTATCGTCCATCCATCTATCAATCTATTATTTTTTTTATTTTTATTTTTTATTTTTATTTTTATTTTTTGAGTTGGAGTCTCACTCCATCGCCCAGACTGGAGTGCAGTGGCCGCTCCCGGCCACCGCAGCCTCGACCTGCTAGGCTCCGGTGATCCTTCCACCTCAGCCTTCCAGGTAGCTGGAATTACAGACGCGCGCTACCACACCCGGCTAATTTTTTGATTTATTGTAGAGATGAGGTCTCGCCAAGTTGCCCAGGTGGGTCTTGAACCCGCGGGCTCAGGCAATCCACTCACAGCCTCCCAAAGACGCGGGATTACAGGCTGAGCCACCGAGCCCGGCGACAACCTGATCTTTAAATGGGCCAATCACCTTAACAGACACCTCACTAAAGAGGATACACAGATAAGCATATGAAAAGATGTTTCACATCACGTCATCAGGAAACACAAATTAAAACAGAGATACCACTATGCATGTATTAGAATGGCCAAAATCCTGGACACTGAAAACACCAAATACTGGTGAGAATGTGAAAAAACAGGAACTCTCATTCATTGCTAGTGGAAATATAAAATGGTCAATCCACTGTGAAAGATAGTTTTGTGGTTTCTTTCAAAGCTAAACATACTCTTACCATATGATAACCATCATAAGCCTTGGTATTTACCCAAAGGAGTTGAAAACTTATGCCACACAAAAACAAGCGCATCGATGTTTGTAGAAGTTTTATTCATCATTACCAAAACTTGGAAAGCAACTAATTTGTCCTTCAGTAGGTGGAAGATAAACAAACTGCAGTACATCCAAACAACAGAATATTGTTCGGTGCTAAAATGAAATGAGTTATGAGGTCATGAAAAGACATGGAGGAAATTTAAATGTATATCAGTACATGAAAGAAGCCAATCTGAAAAGACTACATATTGTATGATTCCAACTATATGAAATTCTGGAAAAAGCAAAACTATAGAGACAGTAAAAAGACCAATGTCTGCCAGGGACTGCGGGGTAGGAGGGTAAATAGATGGAACTCAGAAAATGTTTAGGGCAGTGAAAGGCTTTGTATGATACAAAATGGCAGAGAGATGTTATTATACATTTGTCCAAACCTATAGAATGTATACTAGCAAGAGTGAGCCCTAACATAAACTATGGACTCTGGGTAATAATGGTATGCCAACTGTAGATTTATCAATTGTAACAAACATACCACTCTGGTGGGAGATGTTGACAAAGGAGTAGACTATTCCTGTGAGGGGGAAGGATTCTATGGGATGTCTTCCTCTTAATTTTGAATGAACCTAAGACTGATCCAAAAATGAAAGCCTTTTTAAAAAAAAAAAGGTAAAGCATACAAAAATTAAACATGTTTACTTTCAAAAAAAATTTTTATATGATACAAACTTCAATCTACAAAAGCTAAAAGAACAAATTGAACTTAAATAGAAAAAAAGAAAAGCATAAAGAAACCAATAAAATAAAAAAGAGGCAAATAATAAGGAAAAAAAATCAACAAATCTAAAAATTATTTCTTTAAAAACAGTAATAAATTTATAAAACACTAGCAAAATGTATCAGGAAAAAAATAACAAAAACACCAATGAACATTACCAGTGATGAAAAAAGTGACATCATCACAAAGACCAAAGACATTAAATAAATAAGAAGATACTACTATAAACAATGTTATCCCAATTAATTTGCCAAATTGCACAGTGGCTCATGCCTGTAATCCTGGTACTTTGGAAGGCTGAGGCAGGAGGCTCACTTGAGTCTAGGAATTCAAAACCAGCCTGAACAACATAGCGAGACCTCATTAATACAAAAAAATTTAAAGATTAGCCAAGTGTGGTAGCATGCACCTGTAAAACCAAGTACTTGGGAGGCAGAGACTGCAGGATTGCTTGAGTCCAAAAGCTGCAGTAAGCTGGGACCATGCTACTACTGCACTCCAGCCTAGGCAACAGAGTGAAACCCTGTCTCAAAAACAAAAAACAAAACATAAAATGAACAAATTCCTTGAAGGACAAAAATCACCAAATTTTATTCAAGAAGAAATAAAACACCTGAATTGTACAATATCTTAGGAAAACTAAAACTGTAGCTGAAACTTGCCACAAGGAAAATTCCAGGCCCAGACGGCTTCGCTGACTCAATAAACACTTAAGAAAGGAATTATGCCAATCCTAAAAATTTTTATCAGGGCAAAGAGAGAAAGAACACTTTGCACTGTATAAGGTCAACATAACTCTACTATCCCAGGAATATACAGGTAGTTTAAAATGTGTAAATCTAACCCATATAATTAATCAGATTTAATAAAGAGAAATTATATGATCATCTCAACAGATTCAGAAAAAGCCTTAGCTAAAGTCCAACACATGTTCACATTTTTTAAATGCTTTTATATATGTATATTGTAATCTTTGAGCAATCACTGAAAAAAAATTAAAAAAGATAAATTAAAATTAAATATTAAGATAATCTTCAAATAACCCTAAACAAAGCAGGAAAGGAGAAAAGAAAGAAACAAAAAGCACAGGGAAAAAAACAGAAAACAAAAAATAAAATGGTAGGTCTAAATCTAAAATATAACAATTACATTAAATATAAGTCTCAAAACCTAATGAAAGACAGAGATTATTACAGTGGTTTTTTTTTTTGAGTTAGAGTCTCACTCTGTTGCCCAGGCTGGAGTACAGTGGCACACTCAGCCTTGACCACCTGGGCTTAGGCGATCCTTCCACCTCAGACTTCCAAATAGCTGGAACTACACACGCGCGGTACCACGTCCAGCTTATTTTTTTATTTATTGTAGAGACAGGTCTCACCAAGTTGCCCAGGCTAGTCTCGAACCCCCGGGCTCAGGCAATCCTCTCACCTAAGCCTCCCAAAGTAGGGATTACAGACTGAGCTACCGCAACCAGCCACAATGGATTTTTATAAATGATCCAACTGTACACTGCCTATAAGTAACCCATTTCAAATATAATGATATAGGTAGATTAAAAATGAAAGGATGGAAAAAGATATACCAAGCAAACACTAATCAAAAGAAAGCTGGGGTAGCTATATTAATATCAGAGAAAGAACACTTCAGAGAAAAAAAAATTAACAAAGAGGGACATTGCATAATGACAGAAGATCAATTCACCAAGAATAACATAATTACTTAAATGTGTATGTATCAAGCAACAGATCTGTCAATTACAAGCAGCAAAACTGATAAAACAGATCCAGAATATATACAAAGAACTCCCACAATTCAACAACAAAATTAAGAACCCAATTAAAATGTGGGCAAAGGACTTGACTAGATATTTCTCTAAAGATATACAAAAGACCAATAAGCACACGAAAGATGCTCAACATCCTTAATCATTATGGAAATGCAAATCAAAACCACAATGAGATACACCACACCCCATTATTATGGTTAATAAGAAGGGGGGGAGAGGTTGGCAAGGATGTGGAGAAACTGGAACTTGTGCATTGTTAGTGAGAATGTAAAATGGTGCAGCTGCTACAGAAAATACAGTGGTTCCTCAAAAAATTAAAAATTATATGATCTGGCAATTCCACTTTTGAGTATATACCCAAAAGAACTGAAAGCAGGGTCCCATATTCACAGCAGCAATATTTATAATAGCCAAAAGGTGGAAGCAACCCAAGTGTCTATCAACAGATGAATGAAAATACAAAATGTAGTATATGCAGACAATAGAATATTATTCAGCCTTAAAAAAGAAGGAGGCCAGGCTCGGTTGCTCAGCCTGTAATCGCAGCACTTTGGGAGGCCAAGACGAGTGGATTGTCTGAGCCCACGGGTTCGAGACCCACTGGGGCAACTTGGCGAGACCTCATCTCTACAATTAATCAAAAAAATTAGCCGGGTGTGGTACCACACATCTGTAGTTCCGGCTACTTGGAAGGCTGAGGCGGAAGGATTGCTGGAGCCTAGCAGGTCGAGGCTGCGGTGGCCAGGAACGTGCCACTGCACTCTAGTCTGGGAGACAAGAGTTAGACTCCAACTCAAAAAAAAAAGGAAGGAAATTCTGACACAAGCTACCCCATGAATGAACCCTGAGGACATTATGCTAAATGAACTATTCCAAACACAAAATAACAAATATTGTATAACTTCACTTATATGAGGTATCTAGAGCAGTCAAATCCATAAGGAGAGAAAGCAAATGGTGGTTCTCAGGGGCAGCGGAGGGGGCAACAGAGAGCTATTGTTTAATGGGCATAAGAAGTATAAGATCAGGGAAACTAAACTAAATCATGGTGATAGTGGTTGACCTGGTGGGAGAAAGGAAGAACAGACTGGAAAGAGACACCAAAGAGCCTTCTGGGATTGAAGGAAATGTTTTGTTTCTCCAGGAGGCAAAGCAGATAACCTGTAATCCATTTACTCTCTTCATGAGAGGGGAGAGAGGAATCACTCCAGGGAAAAGAATAAAAGGTAGATAACTAGTATAATCTCCTTATAAACTAGACTGCTAGATAAAACAGACTGTTTTCTAAGAGGAAGAGACTATCCCTGAAATGTCCTTAGCAGGGCGTCCCTGACTAAAAGATGAGTTACAAAGGATAAAGCCCAGGATTTTATAGAGTTATGAGGCAGAGCTCCCTGGTGAATATCGCGTAAGTTACACAACTGGGTGAGGTATAAAATGGAGATTTTTCTAATTAGAGTATGAAGAACCCTGCAAACCTCATAGGCACTTCATCTATTATTCTAAGCCAGAGGTCAAATCTAATGTAGGAAGACAAGACGTATAGTATACCTTTGATGTCTAGACTTATTGAGCCTCTTGGTTACCAGTATTCTTGAAATTAATGGTAGAGCATGATACTGGGTAAAATCTCTGATTCACACAAGTCTGAATTGACTGTCCGATCCTACATGTTAGCACAATATATGGGTTACATGAGTATATATTTGTCACAATTTATCAAGCTCTACACAATAGTTGTGCATTTTGCCTTATGTATATTATATCTCAATATAGTACTATTAGAAACATAAAACTATATTTCCTAATTCTATTCACTAGAAATTCTATGCCCTAGAATCAATAACTAGCACTCAGAGTCTAGTCTCTAAATACCTCTTGCCACTATAGCCCTTGGAAAAATAACTTTTCCAGGACTGGGGTAGAAGATGAGTACAGAACATCTTATTATACTAGAAAGCAAGGAAGCTATCAGACTACTAGGATCATGTCAGAAGAGCAGAGCAACCAATTTAAAGAAACTAGGGGGATAATATGAGCATCCAAAAGAATAATGGTTGCAGTGAATTCAAATATTCAAATATGTTTAAAATTCATTAGTTTATAACAATATTTAAGAGAAAAAAAATAGCCAGGCACAGTGGTTCACGCCTATAATCCTAGCACTTTGGGAGGCCATGGCAAGAGGATTGCCTGACCCAGGGGTTCTAGATCAGCCTGGGCAACTTGGCGAGACCTTGTCTCCAAAATAAATCAAGAAATTAGCTGGACATGGTGGCATGCGCCTGTGGTTCCAGCTACTCAGAAGACTGAGGTGAAAGGATCGCCTGAGCCTAGCACGTCGAGGCTGCCGTGGCTGTGAGCTTGCCACTGCATTTCAGTTTGGGTGGCAGAGTGAGACTCTAACTCAAAGAAAAAAGAAAGAAAGAAAGAGCCCTCACTGGTCAACATTAGGCAATGCTAGGGAATAAACTTATTTTTCTGAAAACAAGTACATATAAAGGGAATGAATTAAATATTTATCCTGCTTTTCTTGAACAAACTAGACTTCACTACAAATAGTTGAAATTTTCCAGCAAATAAATACAGCACCTGATGAAAAAATGGTTGTAAATAATAATCATCAATGGCTGCTAAAATCATTAGATGAAAGATTAATGAAAAACTTTATAATGATGATCCACTTATTATGAATGTCAACTATTATGTCAAAAAGACACAGAGGCTAATTTAAAAAGACGTCAAAGGAAATAATCTGTGCATCAAAAAAGAAAAATGGCTGCATTGGATTAAAACACTTCAATTGTGCTAAAAATTCATTAGTTCAAGCCAGGAATGGTGGTATACCTGCAGTACCAGTAACTCTGAAGGCTAAGGCAGGACAATCACTTGAGCCCAAGAGTTCCAGGTTGTAATGCACTATAATCACGACTGTAAACAGCCACTGCACTCCAGCCTAGACAACACACCGAGACTCTATCTCTAAAACAATAATAGAATTCGTTAGTTCATAATGACACAGAGAGGAAAAATAACCTCTTGGTCAATGTAGAAAGATGCTAAGGAATAAACTTACCCGTAAAACTTGCTGATAAGTCTCTACTATCACAAAGAAAGACAACCAGTATTATTTGTCTTCTGACATAATGAAGAGACACACACACTGCATCATCTATAAAGTACTTATAGTAGAATAACAAACAAATATTTAATCTTTGTCCCTGATTCTTCACCCCTCCCCTCCACTGCCATGGACCTCATCTGACTGAATGTACCTAGTACTTGACAAAGAGTTCCTGAAACCCTTGGCATTTCCTAATAGGAGAGTGTCTTTTTTTTTTTTTTTTTCTTTATTTCAATAGCTTTAGGAAGTACAAATAGTTTTTGGAGGAATGCCTTTTATATGCGAATGAGATTATGGTAGAATAAGGCCAAGATAGTTTCCAGAGGGAGGATGATCACTACAAAAACCAACCACATGACTAGAGGGGAATATTACGCAGTCATAAAGAAACACAAACATATGGACTTCACAGAAACTTGGCTGGATTTAGAGTCTCTAACACTCCGTGATCCACCACAGAAACAAAGAACTGAGTACCACATGTTCTCACTCATAAGCGGACCCTGAACATTTACCATAATACTATAAGAAAGGGATTGGCAGTAGTGGGACACTGTCTGGGAAGTGGGCACACAATATCAATAAGGGTACCTGTTCTCAAACCAGGCAAAGTGGGGACCAAAGGAAGGTCCAAACTTTACCTGTACAATGACCACTTGTATACCCAATACTGAATTATACCCCACATCTTTAAAATAAAAAAAGAGAACTTTTAGCCCTATCATCTCTCACCTTCAGAGAACAGGGAAGAGCTAGAAATTGAGCTAAACTGCCAATGGTCAATGATTTAATCAATTTTGGCTTTATAATGCGGCTTCCATTTTAAAAACTCAGACTAATCAGATTGGAGGCGCTTCTGGCTGCTGGGAGGGTGGCATACCAGAGAAGGAACGGAAGCTCCTCCCACCCCAGTACCTTGCCCTATGCATATCTTCCTTTATATGACTGTTCCTGAGTTATATCCTTTATAATAAAGCTGTAAGTTCAGCACTTTCCTGAGTTCTGTAAGTGTTTCTAGTGAATTACGGAGCCTGAAGGAGGCCTATGGGAACTCCCAAATTTATAGTGAGTGGACAGAAGTGTGAGTAGTCTGGGGACCCCATTTGTAGCTGGCATTGAAGTGGGAGCACTCTTACAAGACTGAGTCCTTAATTTGTAGGGTCTATGCTAACTCCAGATAGTGTCAGAATTGAACTGAATTACTGGACACCCAGTTTTATGTCAGAGAATTAGAGAACTGGTGCTGGAACTGAGACAGGCATAGTTAACACAGCACATACTTTAGAAGCAGTTAGACAAGTTTTCTTGGCAGGTCTAATTCAGATAACTAAGAAACAGAGTAAGTGTTCAGATATCCTTCTTATTGGTAAATGACCTTCACCTGACCAACCAAGCATATCAGACCTGACCACTTTGCAGGATGGAAGGTAGACAACCGTACAGTAAATCACAGAAACAATAGGGAATTACCCAAAACACAAACACATGATGTTCTAAGAAAAGCCCAAATCTAGTTAGGCAGTAAATTTCATTATTCAGAAGGTCCTTGTGACCTTAAAAGGTCAAAAGATGGTAATCAAAACTTGTAATCAGATACCTGCAGCCCTCTGCTCTTTGCTGGTGGAACAATTTGGTTGATCATCATTGAAAGCTTCTTGTCAAAGGCAAGCACATGTCCCTTCCTTTAAGGCACCTGCCTTCTTTCTTAAATGTGTCTTCCTCTTTCTTTTAATTTTTTAATTTTTTTTTTGTGAGACAAGGTCTCACTATATTACCCCAATTGGTCTCAAACTCCTGCACTCAAGCAATCTCCCCACCTCAGCCTCCCAAAATGCTGGGATTACAGGCATTAGCCACTGTGCCCAGCCCATGTCTTCCTTTCTAATAAACTTTAAAACTTTACTTTGAACTTGCTCTGAAATCCTTTTCTGTAAGTGAAGCCAACAAGCCACGGAGGAACTACACCCCACACTACTCCACATCAGAGCAACACATTTGATATCAGAAGAAAAGATACATTTAAAAACTGCACAATATTCTTGAAGGAAAAAAAATTTGAACCTGACTCCAAGCAAACCTAGGTACCTAACTACCATAAAAGGAAATACACATTGAGATCAAGAAGGCTGTTTGGGAACAAGAGGATGCAGATTAAAGCAATTTAAGAGAAATATGAACCAAAATGCAACGTATGGGCTTAACTGGGACCCTGACTGAAGGGAAACCAACAGTAAGAAGGGCACTCAGGAAAAGGTCATCAGCAATATGGGAATTTAAACACTGCCTGTGTACTAAATAATGGTAAGGAATTATTGTTTATTTTTAAGTATGGATAGTACGGTTATGATTTTTTTAAAGTCATTTTCTACCAGTGACACAAACTGAAGAATATGAAATCTTATGAATGAGATTTGTTTTACAATAACCCCGGAAAAATAAATTTAGAAAAAAAGATTGGCATGTGTTATAATTGTAAGGATGGGTGATGGATTCATAAGAATTAATTATTCAAGTCATTCTCCTTTCAGAATGTTTGAAAAGTTCCATAGTTTAAAGGTTTTTAAAAGAACATAAAGGGAAATGTAAATGAGAAATTATTAAACTTTCAAACATCCAATAAACTCTAAAGACTGTATTAGTTTGGAGTGTAAGAAAAAATTTCATCTACAAACAAAATATAAGCCAAAAAGAAAAGAATGGGGATGGGAAGGAATGAAAGGTAAAGGAAAGCAAAAAGAAAATAAACATAAAAGAGCACACAAATACACAGATTTCCAAGTTTGACATACTTTACCTTAAGCCACTGAACGTACCTGCAGCTCCTGGGCAATCTGTTCTACTTTCAACTCTAATGCCTTATAGCTTTCAAGAAGAGCATCCTTCTCGGTTTTGAGCTTTTCATTTTCTTCAATCAGTTTCTGGTCCTGCTTAATTTTTGCCAGGCTAACATTAGACCCCAAATTAAGGTCACCAACAGCCAAAACTTCCCTATTAAAACAAATTCATTCATTTAAAAAGAAAAAAAACCTGTATAACGCTGACAGAGAACAAAACCTAAACTAAATTATCTTGGGCTTTTTATACCATAATATATCGTACAGTTAATTTTGGAAACTAAACCTTTACCTAGTTCAACATTTTAAAAGAATTTAATGCAAACAATATTTTATGACCAAAATCATACTCAAAAACTAGACCTCTGATTCTCAAAGAAAATATATTCCAACTTTCTCATAGCACTATCAACTCCAGAAAACAAAGTAAAAAGCATTTCTGTACCAGTTTCTTCCAGTTCCTTTTTCCCATTACCACCACCCTATTTGACAGTTTAGTTCCTAAAGTACTGAGGAAGATCCCATCAAACAGCTACATCACGCAAGACATGGCATCATGGCTTGGATTGTGACACAGAGAAATATTCTGGTACACATAAATATCAAATCTGGCTTCCTGTTTCAAGTTGATAATTCAACACTATCTAAAATGTGAATTCTTCTTGAAATAATCAAATTCCATCAGAAGTTTTCACAAAAAGAAAAGTGAGCATCTCTTTTGTTAAAAAAGGGAATTCCCTAAAACTCAAAAATATTCTTTAAGAAATAGGAAAAACTTCAAATCTTATTTGAAATTCTGGGTTTGACTGAATAATTCAGATTTAGGAGATTTTTATTTTTGATAAATGAGTTTAAAAGAGTTGGCATGAAAAGTTGGTAGTAAAATGGACTCTAAAAGCATAAGCCTTAATTTCTATTCTATTCTCTACCATGAATTAGCAATTAGTTAAAACTAAAAACTCCATCACATTCTTACTTTGGAAATGTGGCAGGATTTCCTGCATCATTTTCATGCTTTGAGTCAGAAGCCAGCCTCCCACTTAAGCGTCCCTTTGATTTGCTGAAGGCTGACTGGTTTGATCTATGACCCCATGAGGGAATGGGGTTTTTGAGGCTCCTGAAAGCAAGGTGACCAGGATCTGATTTTTTTTCCTCACAGATGTCAGTTCTGGAAGAGAGTTTGCATTTTTCTGCAAATCCTTTCTTAACCACCTCTTCCCCTATATCCACACTGCCATACTCAGCCTGAGCAATAACTGTTCCATCTTGACAGGTTGCCTTAATTCTCATTTTTATTTCCTTTTCAAAAATCAAGCTCCCCAAAAAGGTTCTGCCCTAAGAAAGATAGAAAAAAAGACATTAACCAGCTAGCTACACCAACATGTTTGTTATCACTTATTTTGTTTCTACCCATTTTTTCTAAGCATCATATTCATTCTAAAAATCTCTATATACATGATCTTACCTTGTTGTTGACTATATGCAAATATACTTCTGCATATATTTTACCATATTCCAATTACATACTTGGTAATATCTTCCTTTTCAGAAGTAGAGCTAATACTTACACTGGCGACCATATTTATAAATCTTAAAATGTATACTAATTAAATATCCTAGAATAATTTCTTTAAACCTGGCAGATTACGTTGACTACTTTGGCCCTAGCCAAATATAAAGGTGTCCTGAAAAGCAAAAGCACATAAAAATGAATTTCTGGTATCGAGAAAAGGTGTTCAATTTCAGTAAAACTTTAAAGTAGTTTTAAAGTCAGAGTCAAGTATTCTGGTTTTAAAAAAAGATAAGAGCAGAAGAAAAAAAACAGAAATCCAAAGCACAAAATATCAACAATTTTTTAAAAAATTAACAAGCTACAATTATGAAATATGAGGTGTTATAAATTCCTATACTCATACTCTCTTCAATGACTTTTGTTTAAGGGGGCCACACCTGTACAACTGGCACATGAGAAGGCATATGATAAATTAGATGCTTGCTAATTATTGAATACAGAACTGAGCACAGATGTACCCAGAACATATTTGGGGTTGGAAGATATCTTGAGACTTGCTTTAATAAGAACTTGTCTACTCCTTCAGAAAATTGTAACTCCTAAAATCATTTGGATCTGATCTAATTACTCTTCCTAAATTTCTCGATATTCCTGATTTTCACCCTATGCATAGTATAAGAGAAATTACTCATTTTTCAGAATATATAAAGCATAAATTTATATCACAAAATGGGTGGATACTGCTCAAATTTAATGGTTCATGTCTTCTGTGAAATCAGAACATAATTAATCCAATGAATCACATCTCTCTTAGAACAAGAAGCTATATTTTTAGCTATAATCCCACAAGATAAGTACGAAAAACAATATAGTTTATGCAAATAAGGCAAACAAAATAGGAAATCCTACCAATAATAACTGAAGAAACAAGGATGCAAAGACCAAACTAAACGGTTTGACATGGTGGCTCACACATGTAATCCCAGCACTTCAGGAGGCCAAGGCGGGAGAACTGCTTGAGCCCAGGAGTTCAAGACGAGCCTAGGCAGAGTGCGATTCGACTCAAAAAAAAAAAGATCAAACTAAAAATTAGAAAATACAATCTGGCACATATTTTTAAAAAGAAAGAGGGCAAGTAAAGGTCCAAGAAACTAAATAATATTGGTAAGAACTATTTTCTTTTTTTTTTTTTTTTTGAGCCGGAATCTTACTCTATCACCCAGGCTAGAGTGCAGTGGCACGCTCACCACCACCCCAGCGTCAACCTGCTGGGCTCTGGCAATCCTTCAGCCTCAGCCTTCCAAGTAGCTGGAGCTACAGGGCTACCACACCCAGCTAGTTTTTTAATTTATTGCAGAGATGAGGTGTTGCCCAGACTGTTCTTGAACTCATAGGCTCAGGCAATCCCCTCACCTTGGTCTCTCAAAGTGCTGGGATTACAGGTTTGAGACACTGCACCTAGCCAAAAACTATTTTCTACTACTCTTTTAACTACAGAGTAGTCTAGAGGGTAAAAGTGAGACCTAAGTAGACTTCTTAACATTTTTTAGGCCATGGACTTCTCTATCAATCTGGTTAAAATGTTGGACTCGTTTTCAGATTTTTTTTTCCTTTGAGTTGGAGTCTCACTCTGTAGCCCAGACTGGAGTGTAGTGGCATGCTCCCGGTCACTGCAGCCTCGATCTGCTCAGGCAATCCTCCTGCCTCAGCCTTCCAAGAAGCCAGAACTACAGGTGCGCACTATTGTGTCTAGCTAATTTTTTATTTATTGTAAAGACGAGGTCTCTCCAAGTTGCCTGGGTGGGTCTCGAACCCGTGGGCTCCGGCAATCCATTCACCTCGGCCTCCCAACGTGCTGGGATTACAGGCTGAGCCACCAAGCCCGGCCCAGAATGTTTTTAAATACATAAAATATATAGGATTACACAGAAAAGTATATCATTGTGATACAATTTAACACCAACTTAAGGAGAACCCCTGGTCCTAGAAGGACGCATGTGAAGAGGATTCAAACTACTTATGCTCAGAGATCACCAAATAGCACTACTAAAAAAAAAAAAAAAAATGGAGATGGGGGTTTTGCTATATTGCTCAGGCTAGCCTCAAACGCCTGGACTCAAGCAATCCTTCCACCTCAGACTCCCAAGTAGCTGGAATATGGACACATGCCCCCATACCTGGCTGAGAAAAATAATTTTTTTAATCCACAAGGCAAAATGACAAAGTATTTTAGGTTAACAAAAAAACAGGTTTTATAAATATTTCAAAGCATAAAATTTAGAAATATACATATGTCAAGAAGCTTGAATTCACCAAAAATATCAGTAAAATAGCTAACAGTTCAGAAGGCATCACCAATCAAATGGGATCAAGTAGGCAAAGCCAATATGCTCAAAACGTAATTCATCAAAATATACCATGTTAGGATTTTAATCGATCAGACATAGTTTTCTGGCTAACCACTTTCAGGCGAAAACCCTTGAAAGTCTACTTAAAATTCAAGAATAACTTCTACTCCCAAGAAGTGTTTGAAAATTATTGGTGGCATATATGGAATTATTACTATTTCAAGGAACTCCGTCTTTGGGCAACATATGAATTCAAATGGAAATAACCTACTTTCTACAAATGTTCCAATTACCTAAAGCTGAATGTTCTGAAGGTCCATTACTCCTTGCATATAATTTTTTATACAGAAATCTAATTTTCAAACTTTTTTCTGAAGTCATATTCCTTTTAGTTTAGGTTACCCAATCACAATTAGCACAAAGTTATTCAGCCAGATTCTCCCTGAATCATATAGAATCACAAAGACAGAACCCTGAACTCTAAATAAAATCTCAGTTCTCAATTCTAACAAAAAGAATGACAGGATAGATGATACGTGGGTGTTTTAATATTATACTTTATCATAGACACAGATGCTATACATCCTTTCGCAAATATATACTTAGATATATACATGTACTTTTAAAACATATTTAGGTATTTAAAAGGTATAAAACTTGACCTTTTAAATAAATCTCGTCACTGATTTATAACATAGAGCTCTCAATCATTAAAAAAATTAATGTTGGCTGGGATCAGTGGCTCAGCCTGTAATCCCAGCACTTTGGGAGGCTGAGATGAGTGGACTGCCTGAGCCTGCGGGTTCGAGACCAGCCCAAGCAACTTGGCGAGACCTCATCTCTACAACAAATCAAAACTTAGCCGGGCATGGTAGTGCATGCCTGTAGTTCCAGCTACTTGGAAGGCTGAGGCGGAAGGATCGCTAGAGCCCAGCAGGTCGACGCTGGGGTGGCCATAAGCATGACACTGCACTCCAACCTGGACAATAGAGTGAGATTCCAACTCAAAAAAAAAAAAAAAATTCATGTCACTTTTATAAGATTTATTTTATTCTATTTTCTAAATGGGTAAGCTTTATTCAGAAACAAGAAAGCATCATTTGTTTTCTACTTTATTCTACCCAATCTTGTCTATACATATTAGAAAACAGACTAAAAGACCCTTAAAATATTAAACTCAAATTCCAATCTCTAGTTCTCATTTCCCTATTCTACATATAATTTTTTAAGTAAAGCATATAAAAGTAGTAATGTAATCTTGACTTGATCTTCAGCAATTTGTAACCACCATTCTGAGTATCAATTTCAACTGTGCTGTAGCATGGATATGAAAAGTGTTGGTTAAAAAATTTGCTCAATGGAATTTCAGTGCCCAGAATACCTTCTGGAAGAGGGGGGATTGTTTATTTTTGTTTTTACTGAATCCCTACTATGCCTCCGTTGATCCATATGCTCAATACTTTAGAAGCTCACTAACACCTAGCAGGAGGGGACATTAGCATAGTAAAAGGAATACTTGTCTCTCCCAAGACAGTCTTGTATCCACCAAACTCAACAGCCTGAGGGAGAGGAAAACATTACAACTTCACATGCTTTAATGCCGAAAGACTAAAAGAGCTGCAGAGGATTGGATGGTGGCTATCAGCAAAGACTTCATATAGGTGATGACACTGAGCCTTGAGCTGAGAATTAAAGACTAAACACAAGCTTTCTAAGCAGAGATATTCAAGAATAACGTTTTTTTTCCCCCAGAAAACATTCAGCTTGCCTATTACTTCAATTCTAAGCAATGATCTTTCTACTAAACTAAGCATCCAAATACAAATGTTTGTGTATAGTGTGGCAGAAAGGGGGCTGGTAGCAGTTAAAGGTATTTCCTTTTGACAGTCAAGCTGCAAGCTCTAAAGACCCACCAGGCCAGTTCTGTTTGAAAAAGCCAAAGGGCCAAAGACTGATGGCTCTCATGGAAATGCAAAAGACTGCCTAATTCACAACCTTACCAACTGCTCTCCTTATCAGTTTACAGCCCCTACTTGCTCTGCATTTCCTGGAGACCATTTGTTCTTTGAAAGATCTGATTTTGCTGAGCACAACCTTGTCAATTCCAAAGAAAATGTGTAATCATTCAACACGACTCCCCTCCCTTACCTAAGCAAAGGTATGAGATCCCTCTTCTCCCATTCGGGGGGGCTCAGCCTGGGAGCATTAGCCCCCCCGAGTCCGCCAGTGTAATAAAGTTACCACTTCCTATAATAGTTGCTATGTCATGACCTCTCTGTCTTCCCGCTACATTATTCTGGTGCGTTGACTGGGAAAGGAGAGTTCAGAAACCGTGTGTTCCACCTCCTTTGTCATCAGGGTACGACCTCCAGGGCGACGGGAAGGGCAATCTCACCTGGCGTGCAATGGACCTTTTGATCCGTAGGAAGGAGGCCCCTCCCGGCGCACTGAGGCTTGGACCACGAAAACACAACACGGACCCAAGAGGCAAGGAACTGGCATGAGGACGAACACCTGACAGAAAGGACAGAAAGACCACCCAACAGAAAGGGTAGAAATAAGGGCCTTTGCATAGACCTGCCCCAACAGATGGCAGAAGGGGAGCTTGATCACCTCCCGGAGTCCACTAGTAATCTCCAGCCTGAAGGAAAGGGCTGAAAGGCAGTGAAAGGAAACACTGTCTGAAGATGAACCCGTACACTCCTAGGATTAGGGCAGAGGGTCGAAGAATGTGCTGTGTGATTGTGTGTGAATGAGACGGATGGCGGGAGGGCTCTGCAAAAAGTTAGTCTGCGTTGGGGGTATACCAACCTGCCAATTGCTAAGAGGTATCTGAGATATCTTCACGAGAGTATGGCTGGAAGGGGACAAAACAGATGTTTCCCATGTCCCTCATTCTCTTGTTTGTGTGTATCTGTCATTTTGAATCTGCTGAGGAGCTGGTTGGGTTATTGTGCTTTGTTTGCTGGGACATGTCGTCTTTTAAAAACTTGATTGGTGCATGTTTCTTTATGTCATTTTATGTTTCCCTCCCTTTATTTGTGTGGTGTTTCTCCCAACCCGTTGGCACTGTTAAAATTCCTGCCTTTTGTTGTTAAGGTTGTGGGAAAATTGTCTGCTGCATATGTGAAGTACTACCGGTAATCTTGAATTCTTTCCTGGGACCACACCCCCTCCCTTACTTAGCCTGTGTTCTCCTTCATAAATTCTGAAGGAGTTCATTCTAATCTACCTGTAAAGAAACATAAAAATGTCTCTTATATGCTACTTAGCCTTTTGCTAACTCAGTGCAAGTTAATGCTAGCCTTGGAGAAAATAATTTTGTAATCTTTCTCTGGCAACTAAGGGACTGAATAGACTGTTCTTGTTTTCAAATGCTAAAAGCCAGGTTAGTTGAAAGTAAGTCTGTTTCTAAAGGTTTAGACCTTGCTTAAGATCATAATCAACTGCTTGTCCCTGTAAAACTGTTGGGAAGTCTCTTAGAGTCATGTAATGTATGCTAAGTCCCTGCTTTATATTGTAATGCTAGATAACACTACTGCTTGCTTTTTGGCTATGCCTGACTAGCACACTTCTTACAAGACTGTTGAAGTTTTAAATGCTGAATACTTTGCAAGACTTAATAAGGCATGGGAACTGGCCATTCCCACCTGATTAAGTCACCTTGTAAGCTCAGTACTTCACCTAAGGGACAGGTCAAGTACTAGACACTCTGTGGAGCATAGTGTGAGACCTAATCACTCTCATTTAATTGCCCACATCAGCTGGGCTCGGTGGCTCAGCCTGTAATCCCGCACTTTGGGAGGCTGAGGTGAGTGGATTGCCTGAGCCCACGGGTTCGAGACCCAACTGGGCAACTTGGCGAAACCTCATCTCTACAATAAATCAAAAAATTAACTGGGCGTGGTA
>CAUYQG010152784.1:0-15288 GCA_963574415.1 Tarsius wallacei
TTTTTTTTTTTTTGAGTTGGAGTCTCACTCTGTCACCCAGACTGGAGTGCAGTGGCCGCTCCTGGCCACCGCAGCCTCGACCTGCTGGGCTCCAGCGATCCTTCCGCCTCAGCCTTCCAAGTAGCTGGAACTACAGGCGTGCACTACCACACCCGGCTAATTTTTGATTCATTGTAGAGATGAGGTCTCGCTTGCCCAGGCGGGTCTCGAACCCGCGGGCTCAGGCAATCCACTCACCTCAGCCTCCCAAAGGCGCGGGATTACAGGCTGAGCCACCGAGCCCGGCTGATATAGAAACATTTAGTCTAAAAGTCCAACAAAACTTTTTTCTGATAAGTAGCAATTCTGAAAAGTGGCCTTAGAGCTGGTTGATAATGAGTCATCTCATTAATTTCTTCCTTTTGATACCAATATTATAATCATTAAAAGAAATGACTTAAATTGTAGACTGTTTTAAACCAAATTTAGAAGAATGAAAGCTTTACCCAGTGAGATAATTTATTTTGGGGTTTTAATTTTAATGTCATAGAATATTTCATTTGACTTTCACAGAGTTTTAATTTTAAAAAGCTATAATGTTCTTTGTTAGCCAATAATAACTTTTTGTTAGAATTTTCATCAGATTTTATGTTGAGGCATAGTTCACAAAAATGAATAGAGACAGATTTAGCCTGTTTAGAGTACTCTGGATTTCTTAATTAATCATTTTTGAGTAGAGTTTAGTAAATCTGTGACCGTGAGCAAAGTACCCAATTCTGAGACTATGTTATTCATTATTAAAATAATAGTATTCATAAGGGTTATCTTAATTATTTGAAACTAGATACTGTATAAGGATACCTATATTAAGCTTCTATTTCATTACTTTTTGGGAGTAAAAATATTTAAAACCTAATTTATTATTGTTGTTGTTGTTATCATTATTATTATTATTAATATTTTGAGTCAGAGTCTCACTCTGTCACCCAGGCTGGAGTGCAGTAGCACAGTAACAACCTCTGTAGCTTCAATCTGCTGGGCCCAGATGACCCTTCCACCTCAGCCATTCAAGTAGCTGGAACTATAGGCGTGTATCACCATGGCTGACTAAATTTTTTATTTATTGTAGAGATGAGAGCTTGTCAATTGCTCAGACTGGTTTTGAACCCCTGGACTCAGGCAATCCTCTTGCCTCTGCCTCCCAAGGTGCTAGAATTATAGGTGTGAGCCACCGTGCCTGGCTTAATTAATTATTATTTAAATGCTGAGATAAAATCTTGTTGCAAAGTATTTACAGAATCAGTATTCAATGTCTCAAACTACAATGCATGAACAAAAGAAATTGAAAACAAATTTGATTAATTAATTCCAATTCAGCTCTAGTTTGATAATGGTGTATCAGTTATCAAAAGCTTATATGAGACTAATTATTTTATAGATAGCAATTTAAAACTCTGTGAAAAAATAACTATTGACAGAACCAGAACACAAATTAAAGCAAGCAAAACTGAAGTGTAAAAGTTCCTTGAAAGAAGGATTTTCATTAAGTTAATATTTGAGCTTTGTGACTTTTCTCTCTATATAGTGTGGAATAGGCAGACTCAAGCAGAAAGTCAGAGTCCAACCATGTTAAGAAGTCTGAGACTAGAGTTAATGACTGCCAGAGGAATTACAATGTCAGAAGGATGCTGGAAAAAGAAGTATCAACAGAAAGAATATTGTCCAAACCTGCATATAAACTTTGTCTACATCCTTGGTTCTCTCATGAACTTTGTACGCACAGAGAATCAATTATCAAAGTGCCCTGCAGATAACAATGGATGGAAGGTTCAAGGAACTGAATAGAGATTTAATGTTCCCTCACTGCTGAAGTGACAGAGATTAGAGTTTAAGTCTAGCAAATGAACTACTTGATAGAAAAAAAAAAAATCGCCACATTCTTCAAAGGAAGCTTACAGAATTCAGAGTGCCTACAGTATCATATTCACAATGCTTAGTATAACTGCCTACAAAAAAGCAAAAATATATTAAATACACAAATGAGAAAGAAAATAAGATCCTTAGATAAGAGAAAAAATGGTCAATAATAACCAAACTTGTAACTACCTAAATGCTGAAATTTGGAAACAAGACCTTCAAAGCTGATATTATAAAAATGTTTAGCTTTAAAGTAAATATTGCCATAAAGAATTAACAGATTGGGATATAACAGCAGATAAATATAAACCATTAAAACAAAATGAATAGAAATTTTAAAACTAAAGAGTAAATTTTGTGAAACGAAAACGTACTTCACGGTCTTAGTAGATTGGTAACAGCAACAAGGAATAGCAATGAACTTGAAGATATTGTAACAATAATGATCCCACTTGAAAAATAGGGGGGAAAAGGGAAGAGTTAAAAATTGAATAGAGACTCAGTGACCTGTGAGAAAACATCAGTCAAAAGTATGTGCCACTAGGCACAGTGACTCATACCTGCTATCTTAGCACTTTGGGAGGCCAAGGCAGAATTGCTTGAGGCCAAGTGTTTGAGACCAGCCTGGGCAACATAGTGAGACGTTTTCTGTACAACATCACCAAAAAAATTGTTCAAGTATGTGCAATTGTAGTCCCAAATGATTACAGAGACAGAAAATAGATCATTTAAAACTGTCTTATTCTATTCTTACAATTTTTCCATAAGCTTGAACTTACATTAAAAGGATAAAAAAGAAAGAGGTTGCCTTTATTTCTTCTTTTAAACTAAAATATAGTTTTACCATTTGATTCACATCTATAAAAGACAATACCTTTGGGCTATTTAATAAGATACTTATAGCAAACTAAATTAGACTATTTAGAGTAATGGTTAAAAATACCATTAAGGAAAAGTTTAACATTGTATGTAATGCATGATGGCAGAGCTAATTATTCACATTCATAACAATCTTAGAGAGAGGTTAATCTTTCCATAGTTTTATTTCCAAAGACAGAAAAATACTGAAGACAAAGACTTAATTAAGTTTTAAAAATAGATTCTGAAAAATTAACTGCATTTGCTAATTAATCTGTAATGCAGAAAACTGTTCTATTAAGAGATATTAAGTAAATGCACTTTCAGTGTGTCAATGGCCTAAAGCCTTTATTTTTACTGATTTAGACAAACCTGCTCCTGAGAGTTTGGCTAATTTTAAAGAGAGTTGAGAGTTTGGATTTGGGTCACGTTGCTCAAGGATATTATAGAGCAGTGTCCCTTGCCTTCTTTTATGCAAACACAAAGTCATGCCTTCTCACATTACGCATAAACGCACAACTACAGAACAGTGGAACAGAAAGGTTATGTTGTTCTAATACAGAAAAATGATTCTCTTGAAGTTAGCAGATTTATTTTCTCTGAGACTATATTAAATGAAGTGAAGACCTTTAAAGTGTTAATAATACTATCCTGTAATTTATATAACCGTGTTTTCAAGAAGATATTTCCCTATAAATATATAAAATATGTTTTAAATTGTAAATAATTTGTAAATTTAAGATAATGGCATAAATATTATAGTAGTAATGTTGTACAGCATTAATGTTAGTAGGTTCATTAGCTTAAATTTATTTGTATTTATGATTATATTTAAGTCAAAGTAACAGTTTAAAGAGTACATGTGAGCAATGCAAAAAACAATTACTAATCTAAAAAATGCTTTGTATCTGTTTTTCCACTTTTAAAGTGTTTTAAGTTATACAAATAATAGTTAAGTATGTGTTTGTTAAAAATGTCAAATAGAACAGAAAATATGGAATAAAGTCTGCCTTCACTGTACTTACTTCACTTTTTTCTCTAGATATAAACATTGTTAACATATTTGTTTTTATTTTTCCAGTCCTTCTAATTTATTATAGACTTTTTTTTAGGGGTATATGTTTATGTATATGTATATTTATATACTGTTATACATGCACTTATTTTTGCTTACTGAAAAAATACTAAGTTTTGTAAAGCTTGCCTTTTTTCTTAATGCATCTGTTTCACAGTATCCTAATACCCATGATAGTTCCTTGTCTACATGACTGCTTTTAAAATTATTGCTCAGTATTCCATTGTATAGCCACAATATTTGTTATTATTTCTTAGTGAGAGAAATTTGATTTATACACAATTTTTACTGTTACAAACTTGGATGCAATGAATTTGCTTGTTCACATATCACTGAGTACAGGTGAATTACAGGGTCAAAGACTTTGCTGGATATTGAAAATTGGCTTAAAAAGATAACTGATTTATAATTTGTGGCATATGTGGTAACTTTTGCCATCTTCTTGACAAAACTGAGTATTATAGAAGTGTTCAGTTCCAAAAGTTCAAAACAATAATATTGTATTAATTTGCATTTTCCTGTGACTGAGTATTTTTATTAGCTATTTTTTCTCTCCTAAATTTTTGTTTTTATTTTTAAATCACTTTTCTACCATGCTGTAAGCTTTGTTTATGTTGATTATTAAGAATTGTCTTTAGTTTCAGTTTAGTTTCTAGTTAAGCAATTTTTCTAAATCACTAGCGGGGGGCCATGATATTCATATTCAGTCATGAATAAAAAATAAAAATTCAATATTTATTTGTTGTCAGACATTAGTAAAGATGATGAATTTGATTCTGGGTGTGGCACGGCACAAACTCATAGGTTCTTTGACTCGACCATGAAATACTGTTTCAGAGCAGCCAGCAAAGTTTTTAAAACAAAGTTTATTAGTGAGAAGAAGAGAGGCAATAGAGGACAGGTGGAAATTTCATGCTGCAAAGGCCTGTTATAGGCAAGACTTTTTTGAAAAAAAAAAAAAACAAAACGCACTTTTGCTCTTAACTAAAAAGCTAAATGTATTTTCACAACAATTGACATGCGAAAGAGTGTGGGGCACAGGAAATCACCATTCTAGAGAGATTGACAGCTCTCTGTCTCTGATGGGAGGAATGGGAGGAAGGGTGATCTTTTCCAGAATACATATGCTGCTTTTGCAGGAGACCAGTCGGACATTTCCAGTTCACAAGTTCATGAACTAAAAGGTAGTGTTATTCTCATTTCTATGGCTTTGGTAGTTAAGGGGTGGTATTCAGCCTTCCACTCTCTACAGGGAAACTGAAAGATGTTTAGTGATTTTTATGCTAAACAATGAACTGAAAGATTGGGTTGTCCTACTATTATATCTGATGGGATTTTCTTTTGATTGGCCAAGGGGGTAGGTAAGTATGTGAGTCCACATGTCAGTCTAGCCTAGAGTATAAATGAAATAAGAAAAACATCTGAATGCTTCCTAAAACCTGCCTACAAAAAGTGTATCTATGCCTAACCTATACTAGCTACCCTGCTTCAAACTCTGAAAAATTTAGACCAGGTGTTTACTTTTATATCCTTGAACAAAGTCTCTACTCTGAGAATATGATAGTCATCCATAGGTGCCAATGGACTATCTCTAACAAGACACTAAACTCTCTGAATATGTATAAAAATGTTTATGCTTGTTCATTTTTTCCACTGGGGAAAGCATAAATCCACTTCATCATACTCTTGAAAGGACTCCAAACCAGAGGAGCTTACAACTACTTAGAACCAAACATGCAAATATACTCATAATTCATTGTTTTTAATTCATCTACCTTGATTCTAAACAAAAAAAAAGTATAAAAAAGAAAAATTACAGAAAAATATGACTCATTAACATGAATGTAAAAATATTAAGATATCAGTATAATATATAGAACCTATCGATGTCTGAGAGAGATAGTATACTATGAGAAAATTCTATTTAATCCAGGAATTCAGCAATTTAATATTAGAAAATTAGGAAACATAATTCCCGCAATAATAAAGTAGACAAATATGATACATTGAATATGCTAAAAGTCACTGAAAATATTTATCAATAAAATAACAAGTCTTCTATCACCACTTTTACTCAACCTGAGAAGCCTTAGCCAGTGGACTAATACAAGGAGAAAAAAGGACTGAAGGAATAATCACAAGACTATCATTATTTACAGATGTCTGGTTATTTACATTAAAAATCTGGATAAACCTTAATTAAATTATTAGAAGTAATTGAGCAAATAATATTTGAGCAAATGTTCTGGAAAAAGGAAAGTAAGTACAATCACGTACTGTATAAGGATGTGTCAGTCAATGATGGACCACATGTACAAAAGTGGTCCCATAATATTATGGATCTGAAAAATGGATCTGAAAAATTCCTATTGCCTGGTGACGTTGTAGCCCTCCTAAGGTCAAAGCACAATGTATTACTCATGTGTTTGTGATGATGCTGATGTAAACAAACCTATTGCATTGTCAGTAGGCAGATGCATTGAAAGGACAGAGCCCAAAATGGAGTTTCTCTGGTCTCCAGGAGCTCATACACAACAATAGTCCTTTCCGGGATCCCTGGGTGAGTCATAGGACATTAAGATTAGCATCTTATCCATGTGCCTAACCTACCAATCCAGCTACCAGCCCACCTTTGTCTATGTGCTTGTGACGGTCCCACCCATCCATCTGCTGTCAGAGGTGTGAGAAATAGACCAGCACCTCATCACCATAGTGACCTGCCCTCTACAAAGGGAAGCTTTAAAAATCTTCAATCTCAAGCATTCACTGGTATGCTTTCTTTAAGCTTCTGGCCCCTCTCCAAAAGTGAAGAGGTGAATCCAATCTCTCTCTCTCTAATTTACTTTCTGAATAAACTTTCTTTTCTAATCTAATTTCTGTGCAATTTTTTGCATATCTGCAGTCCCAGCTTAGCCCGCCAATCTAACATTTTTGGTGGCCCTGTCTGTACAGAGACTTGACTTCTTGTGGAGTATCCTCTGTGCTCTTTCTCTCTTTTCCTTTTCTAACTCAAGTGTCTCTGTGGCCTGTGCTGGAACTTGGAGGCAACTGAACGGCTCTCTTTCTCTATACTCCTCTCCTTCACTGTCTGACCAGGTGAGGTGAGCCACGTTGGTTAGACCTCCTTGTCACCTCAATTTTATCCAGTATGAAATTCCAACACTGTCAACTAGAGAGTTCATATATCTCCCTCTGCCTCTTTAGAAGGTCTGGGAACAAACTCGGAAAGGTACTTTCTCTACTCAGAAACTTTTTCACTGGGGCACTGGGCCCTTTTCTCAGAAATCTTGGCATCAAGTCTTCCAAGCACATGTAGGAGTTGCATTGCTGCTGGCAGAAGGACTGCCTTGGCTGGGTCAAGGGGACCAAGGGGATGTCCTTTCTCACTCAATGCCCACGCACACAGGCTGATTCCACTAATTTTCTTTGGGGATGCCAACTGAGAATGTGAATGAATTTTTTTCTTTAGGCTTTTTGAGACCATTCTCAGGACCAATCCCTTTTTCTCTTTAGGACTCCTCCTGGGGAACCTTCCATATGGGGTAACTAAGGGCTTTCATTGAAATATATACTTTTTTATGTCTTTTAATTTTTTTATTTTAAGGATGTGGGGTACAATTCAGGGTCAGGTATACAAATGTTCATTATGCAGGTGCCCTTGTTGATGAGGTGTGCCCCCCCTTTCCCCAGGCAGATTTCCATTACTGCCAATCCCACTTTCCTGACCCATCCCGGCAGTTTCCCACTACTGCCAATTCTTTTCTTATAGTATTATGAGAATTGTTCAAGGTCTGCTTATGAGTGAGAACATATGATACTTAATTCTTTGTTTCTGTGAAAGATTACTCAGTATTATAGACTCTAAGTCCATCCAGGTTGTTGTGAAGTTCATGATTTTGTTCTTCTTTACGGTTGTGTAATATTCCATCATGTATGTGTACCACATTTTTTTATTCAGTCCTCTTTTGATGGGCAACACGGTTGGTTCCAGGTTCTTGCTACTATGAACAATACTGCAATAAACATACGTGTGCAGGTATCTTTTTTATAGAGTGATTTGAGTTCTTCCAGGTATATTCGCCATAGGGGGATTGCAGGGTCATATGGAAGGTCAATTTTTAGATCTTTTAGGAATTGCCACACTGTTTTCCACAGAGGCTGACTAGTTTACACTCCTACCCTCTCAGTGGAGAAGGACCTCTGCCCTAAGCATCTCATTTTTTTCCCTTCAATACCAGCAAAGTGACCAGGAGGTGGGGCCCAAGGCAGATCTCTTGCCTCTAATACTCTTCTTCAACTTAACCTCTATTGCCACCATAAGGACAAATGGACTGAGGTTCCTTATGTATAAGCTTTTCTCAAAACGTTGCTGCCTAAACTCTTATTCTTCCTGTGGCATACTCCTTCCAACTCCTTCTTTAGTTACTTTACCTCCTTCCTGCTTTCCCTCTGACAATTCTAACCCAGACAACCCAACTCACCCTTTCTCTCATACACAATTCCTACCCCCCTACCCTCCATCAGTCCCTCAGTCTTCTCACCCGCCTCCTTCTCTTTACCCACTATTACCACAGAAGGTAAGGCCAACACCGACTGCAACAGTGATTGACCTTCGCCTTCTTCTTCCCTACTCTTCCCCTTCTCCGCTGTCTTCTGATCCCTCACCTGGCCACACCCATTCTGGGAGGCCCTTTCAGGCTTCCACTATGGCTTACCAGTTTCCCTTCATGGAGGTGGCTGGAGCAAAAGGTATTATTATGTTCCTTTTTCTGTACTAAATCTCTCTCAAATTAAATCTAAATTGGAACTACCAGACCTCTTCCTGGACAGAAACAAAGGAACCTCATGTTGGCTACCAAATCCAGTTAACTCCCAGGAAAACACAGCCTATTGTCATTCTAATCTGTTTTTCCAAACCAAACCTCCAAGCGCTCTAGTAAAATCTTGCTTCCTATAATTTTATTATGTGCTAAAGCAATAGTACTAGATAACACCAGTATTTATAATGTCAGGTTTGCTAAAAATTTCTTTGGAAAAAAGGTGGGGTCACCTTACTGTGCCTGACAACACCCCGCCACCCCCACCCCCGCCCTTGCTGAACAGGTAAAGCTGAAGCTCTAAGTACTAGAAACTCTCTGTGTGACACAATGGAGTATGGAAACTGGCCACTCTCACTTGATTGTTAAGTCACTTTACTAAACCCAGGACTTCTGTGGGACAGGCAAAATGCTGGGTACTCTCTTTGTGGGCTATTAAATGCCCAATTCCAAAGGTTAAACTTAGAACTACGGGTACCAGTCTTCCATTTTTTTTTTTCATCTGAGACATTGAAGAAGCAAAGGGTTGCCAACATGGAGTGCAGCAGGACCAGAGCACCACAAACAGTCATCCCAATTGGCATTCGCCATTAGTGACAAAACTCCTCCAGTTGTCTAATAGAAACCTGGTAAAAACAAACCTGCTAAGGGGGATAATGACTGTTTCTATGAGTACAATCTGCAGGAGCACTTGAAGCATAGTTGCCAAAGAGGCTTAAACCTCTAAGTCCTTGACCACTGTGCAGGGCACAGAGCCATTAGTGAACAGGTGCACCCTTTTCCAGAGGGAAAGGGGAACACCTGACTCAAAAAAAAAAAATGTTGACCATGAAGGAGGCCTGGAAATCTGCTAAAGTGCCCAGTGCAAGGACAGACCGAGAGTGGAAAGCCATTTTTTCATCTCCTTCCTAAACCTTAATACAATGATGAGAAAGTAGAAGCTGTACTTTTGGGGAAATGGACACTTTAAGTAGAATTAATTTTGCCAACTTTGTCTTTTTAGAAACAGACTTCCTGGTGCCAGGTATCAGAGGTATCTCATAGCAGCAATCAAGCTTGCCTAGATTAAAGGGAATTTACAAGGCCTAAGACATCATGCATTGGGCAAGGATTGTCAAAGTCATGAAATTTGTAATTACAAAAGTTATCACTGCTCAGAGGGAGAGCAGGTGGGATTCAATCTTCCAGTAGATTGGGCACTATCTATGGTGAAGTCAAGGATTCCCCGAAGCTACCCACTGGGAATGCCTAGGAGATAAGGGGAGGTACACCCTCCATTAGATATAAGGAATGTCATTTGGGAAGGTGCAGGAGAATTAGAATCCTTGTTATGCCTTCTCTAGGCGCTGTGATAATGTGGGCGAACATTAGTGGGTCTCTGTGTCACAGGATCTCCAAGACATCCACAGGTGGTCGATAAGGAAGTCACGACAGTCACGTGCAACATCTCCAAGGAAAAGGATTTAAAGCAGGGCTTTGGGGGCCTACGACGCCACACTCACCTAGAGTGTAGGCCCACTCCCTGTCTGTGGGGGGTGAACCTTTCTTAAATAAATCTTTTCTTCTTTCACCTTTTTGTGTGTCGCAATTCTTTGCATTAACTCGGATCTCTGGCTTGCCAGTTCTGGTGCTGCTGCACTTCCCCTCACCTCTCCTTCTCCATCCATTTCACCCTCACCCTATCCGGACCCTAACACCCACTACCACCAGCTTAGTACCATCACCCTTACAATCCCTAAGTGAATATTAGGGTGCTGGAAGTCAAATTAATTTCTTAATTAACACAGGTGCCAGCCATCTGGTCCTGGCCCCCCATGTTGGAATCATATAGTCTCTGTTTTAATCAAAAGTTACTAAAAGTTAATTCAAATTATAGATGTAAAAGTATATCTATAAAATGATAAAAAGAAAAGAAATAGAAAGCAAAGGAGAGATGTGAAGAGAGTTGCTGGTATAAAAATGTTTTTTTGGTAAGAAAGGATATTTTAAAAAGACAATAATTTTGAATAGGAAAGGATCTTGCATGGTAAATTTTTGTCCTATAATAAAATGACTGGTTATTTGGGGGAAAAAAGTATAGGACAAAGGTAAAGGATTCAAGCATGTCATAAAATGGTATGTGTAAGATTCATGAAAAAATATGTGAAAAAAACTTTATGAACAATCAAGTTTATAAAAATTTGAGTTTTTTCTATGAATTTACCATTACTATCAATTTCACTAATGCTAGGCCAAAATGCCACTCAGAGGCCAGAAGATGAGTCTCTTACTTGGCAATCTCCAAGAGAATTTTCTTCTATATGCAACAGAGGGGAAGAAGACAAGACAAACTCATTTATTTAGCCTCCTGCTGTCTTTGTTGGTTTTCGCTGTTTTGAAATCCCCTGTATCAAAGAGTGAGACTGACTCACTCATCTATCTGGTGCAAGAAACAACCTTCAACCTCAAGCATTTACCACCATGTTTTCTTTAAGCCTCTGGCCCCCCTCTCCAATCTTAGAGAGGTGGATCCACCCTCTCTCTTTCTCATCTACTTTTTGAATAAACTTTATTTTCTAATTTCCGTGCAATATTTGCATGCCCACAGCCAGCTCAGTTCACCAACCTAACATATATTTAATATTCTATAATGTTATTGTTATCTTATAGTATAATGCTTCTACTTCTCTAGTTTTTAATTTTCAAGATAGTCTTTGGACTATCACTTTGGCTAAATGAGTAACTTTTACAATGATCTGTAAATCTGTGTAATGACATAATGCTTTTAAGACCTTTAATGCTTAACAAACTTTTCAACATGTAAAGTTTCAAATTTTCAATTCAGTCTCTTTAGGAAGGGGTAGAAAACAAAAAGCTTCAGGAACCAGACCTCCCCCACACCCTCCTTCTGAACTGCCTCCATAATGACTCAGAAGTACCTGCAGACCAGGTAAATTGTTTCGTAAACAACATCTATTGTAAAACCTAAAAATGGCATCTGAGTCTCTTTCAAACTTTGCCTTCACAGGCCTCAGTCACCCACAGAGGTTTATAATCAGCTATGGGACTTTGACAAATGCTTTTCAGTGCCTAATTACTGACGACTTTAAAATCTCCTTCCAGGCATTAGGATTACTAATCCAACATAAGATGGATGACAGAATGACCTTTTTTGTTTAAAGCATTGCTAATTATTTTTCAAAATCAAAAGAAAAAAAAACTATTTTTAAAGCTATTTGGTCTCACAAATAAAGTCGACAATTTTAACAGCATACTAAAACCATTCCTAATTACATGCCTCTGACTCACATTATCAATTTTTTCTTCAAACTTTCTCAAAGTAACTGTATTTCCTTGTTGAAGTCATTATCTTAGTATTTACCATATATTTTTTCTTTTGCTCATACTTATTTTCCTCTGCTTTCCAACATTTGCAGTTTACTCTGTATATGTAAAGTAGTCCTAACTTTCCTGACTCTTTCCCTTCTTGGGACCCCCTGATAACTGTCCATAAATTCCTGTCAAAAAACTTGAAGGGACTTGGAGACTAGCTGCAGGGACATCCACATATGGACTAAGAAGTTCACTAGCCCAACAGTGAAAATTGCTTGGATTCCTATAGAGGGTGCTGAGCCCATTGGGGTAACTTTTTATAAATATATCTCACCAGATATCAAAGCCTTAATATGTCATAATGACTATAACAGCCCTTATTTATAATATTATTAATTCTAATAATATGTGCTCTTAATCATGCAGACACTAAAAACACTCTACTCCATGGGCTCCTGTCTCTTCATCTTTTCCTCTTACTTTAAACAGGTAGTGACATCTCTATGCCTCAATTCAGCAGGAAGTAGCTACAAAACACAGACCACTGTCCATGTTCCCTAGTATTAAATAAGAAAATTTCAAAACAACCAGAGGAGGGAATGAAAGGACAGAGCCTCAAATGGAGTTTCTCTGATCTGCTTGAGCTCATACAAGACAATAATCCTTTCCGGAACTCTGGGCAAGTCACAAGATATTAAGATTAATATCTCTGTCTTAAGAATTTATCTTTCAGCTACTGATCCTGGTCTCATCTATATGACTGACTCACCCATCCAGCTACCTTTGTCTATGTGCTTGTGACTGACTCACTCATCTACCTAGTGCAAGAAACAGCCTTCAACCTCAAGCATTTACTGCCATATTTTCTTTAAGCCCCTGGTCCCCCTCTCCAGTCTTAGAGAGGTGGATCCACCCTCTCTCTTTCTCATCTACTTTTTGAATAAACTTTATTTTCTAATTTCCGTGCAATATTTGCATGTCCACAGCCAGCTCAGTTCACCAACCTAACATGTATTTAATATTCTATAATGTTATTGTTATTTTATAGTATAATGTTTCTACTTACAAAAAAATTAACTGTAAAACAGTCTTAGGTAGGTCCTTCAGGAAGTATTCCAGTCGGAGGCATTGTTATCATAGGAGATAACACGTCCAGGCATGTGATTGCCCCTGAAGACCTTCTAGCGGGGTGATATATGGAAGTAGAAGACAGTGGTTATTGATGATCCTGAACCTGTGTAGGCCTACACTGTTGTGTGTACTTATGTCCCTGTTTTCAACAACAACAAAAAAGCTTTAAAACAGAAAAAAAAATTCCAAAATAAAAAACTATAGAATAGATGAAGAAAAAAATGTGTACAGCTGCACAAGGTGTTTTTGTTTTCAGCTAAGTGTTAGTGCAAAAGAGCCAAAAAGTTAAAACAAATAAGAGTTTTAAAAAGTCAAAAAGTTATACTAAGTTAAGGTTTATTTATTATTGAAGAAAAAATTGTTTATAAGTTGCGTAGCCTGAAGTCCTCAGTCATATCCAGTGATGCCCTAAATCTTCACATTCATTCATCACTCACTTACTGACTCACCCAGAGCAACTTCCAGTCCAGCATGCTCCATTCACGGTAATTGTCCTGTATAGATGTATCATTTTTAAATGTTTTATACTGTACTTTTAGTGTGTTTTTATATTTAGATATGTTTGCATGCACAAGTACTTACCATTATGTTCCAGTGTTTAGTATGGTAACATGCTGCACAGGGCGGTAGCCTAGGAGTAATAGGTTGTACCATATACCCTAGTTGTGTAGTGGTTTTACCATCTAGGTTTATGTTAATGCACTCTATTATGTTTGCACAATGAATAAATCACCTAAGGAGGCATTTCTCAGAACTTATCCTCATCATTAAGCAATATATGACTGTATACAAAACCAGTTTTATTTTTATTTATCTGAATTAAATAGTTAGTAAATGTAATTGCAGTAAGACATGATTTATCTGGAATTAAATTTAGATTGTAGTAAGACATGATTTATCTGGAATTAAGTTTAGATTCTGTATAACCATAATTATATTCTTGTAATGTTTTGAGTGTAAAAACAGACTATTTAAAATATATTATCAAAGAAAGCACATGTGATATGATACCATAGATGCAAATTATTTAAGTGCATGTGACTATACACAGAAATAGCTGCATGACACTGTGGTGATTCAACAATTTAATAGTATTTATCTCTGGTTACTGGGGTTTCAGATGATTTTTATTTTTGTTCTTATATTGCTATGCATTCAATTTTTTCAATAACTTACTGTACTTTTACTATTTGCATGCTAAAACTAGAAGATACGTACAATATCACTTAAAAAAATCAAAACTAAAACACTTGCAAAGTATTATGAAAATACATTTCAGATATTTTCTTTTAAACTAAAACAATGTGCTTAAATGGTTGTTTATGATAAGCACTGCAAGTTACTTTATGTCATTTCCAAAAAAATTTTTATTCTCAGTAAAATGAGCTCATGCTATTTCTCTTTCTTTAAAATAGATCTCGCTCAGAAATCACAGTAAAGAATGGCCCACAAGACAAAAATATAGCAAAGTTCTTTGCAAGCTTAAAAGCATGGGTTAATTGATGGGGGAACAGTTAACATGAAAGATACTGTCATTCAGAAAATGACATTTAAGCTGGGACACTGATATAATTTTGGAAGTTATTGGTAAGGAAAAGATTATTGATGCCTTAAGATCCTGCCAAAGAAAAGCAGCCAAGCTTGAAAACCTAGATCATCTCAACATTAAGAAGGCCCAAAGAAGTTCTATATTTAGTTTTTTTTTTAAGTGTAAAATGCTTATGGAAGGAAAACATGTCATTTCACAGAAAGTAACGTCAGTTTCAGATCACACAAACTTCGTGGGTCCCTACCCAAATCACTGGGCCATATTAACTTTAGTGACTCCTGGTGAACTTCCAATGCCTTAGCTTAAGCCACTGCCTACATGTGTTCATGACAAACTGAAGTACCAGTTAGCAAACCAGTAACTGTTGAGGAGGAATGGTGTATAAAAATACCCCAGTTCCCTCAACTCTTGGGTGAATAATTCCAAGATATTTATTCTACACTACTTGGGAGAGTTTCCCCAGTTATTTTGTTTTTGTAAAAACAGTGTTATCTGGTTTTAAAATGTACACTTTTGGAGCAGGTAATGTCAGCAAGGTGCAGACCAGAGTTTGACAGAGCTCCTCACTCCACATTTCACCCCACAAAAGGGACCAAAACAACAAATGAACAACTGAATTTTGACTGGAGTGACTAACGAAGTACTGTATA
>CAUYQG010152786.1:0-42156 GCA_963574415.1 Tarsius wallacei
TGCTAGTCCTAGAATATCTTTAATTGTAAAGTAAGGGTGGAATGGAATTTTTTCAGAGTCGGAGGAAATTCCTGATGGGTTATTAGATCCGGTTTAGTGGAGGGATAGTAGGTGTACAATTACAAGGGCTGCTACTACGAAGGGCAGGATAAAGTGGAAGGCGAAAAATCGTGTTAGGGTGGCTTTATCTACTGAGAAACCTCCTCAGATTCATTCTACTAGATTAGTCCCAATGTAAGGGATAGCTGATAGAAGATTTGTGATGACGTTAGCACCTCAAAATGATATCTATCCTCATGGTAAGACGTAGCCCATGAATGCTGTTGCTATAATGGCAAATAGTAGTAAGATACCAATATTTCATGTTTCTAATAAAGTGTAGGATCCATAGTACAAGCCTCATCCTACGTGTATAAACAAGCAGATAAAGAATATGGAGGCTCCGTTTGCATGTATATATCGGATAATTCAGCCATAGTTTACATCTCGACAGGTGTGTTACAGAAGAAAATGTGGTTGTTGTATCTGATGTATAATGTATGGCTAGAAATAGTCCTGTAATGATTTGTACTCCTAGGCAGATGCCTAGGAGGGAACCAAAGTTTCATCATGCAGAGATATTGGAGGGTGCAGGTAGGTCAATAAATGAGTGATTAATAATTTTTATAAGGGGGTGAGTTTTTCGTATGTTTGTCATTAAGTTCTTATAGTTGAATAACAACGGTGATTTTTCAGGTCATTAGTCATGGTCTGAGTCCATGTAGGAATTAATGACCTATATTGTATTTTTATTAAGTGTTATTTTTGTGATAGGCTTTGTAGGCTTTTCTTCTAAGTCTTCTCCTATTTATGGTGGGTTGGGGTTAATTATTAGTGGTGGAGTAGGGTGTGGACTCGTGTTAAGTCTTGGGGGAGCTTTTATTGGATTAATAGTATTTTTGATTTATTTAGGGGGTATATTAGTTGTGTTTGGTTATACTACAGCTATAGCAACTGAAGAGTATCCTGAAGCTTGGGGATCAAGCTTTTCTATTTGGGGGGCTTTACTGTTGGGGTTGTTGTTAGAATTATTTATGATTATGGGGATGGTAGGTCAAGAGGGGTTTGGCTTTAAGGATATAGAGGATTGGACTGTTTTTGAGGGGGAGGTATTTAATTTATTTTGTGAGGATTGTGTGGGGGTAGCAGCTTTGTATGGGAGCAGTAGTTGTTTAATGGTAGTGGCTGGGTGGTCTTTATTTGTTACTATTTTTATTGTTCTTGAAGCTACCCGGGGTTTTAGAGGGCAAGATATGTTCCGAGTATAAGGGTGATGAGAAAGGATAGAAAATACAACTTGATTAGCTGAGAAAAGTACTTTGTACAAATGTAGTGTTTTAGGGATCTTGGGAATACATAGATGAATATATAGTTAAATAAAAATAGATCGAAGCCAATATTGCTTTTTGGATAATAACAAAAACAATTTTGATTTTCTAAATTCTTAACCAAGGGTCTAATATGTCAGTAACATGAACCCTCCTAATAGGGTCTCAGCTTCAGAAAGTTAGACCCCTTCAGTCTAGGCTTATATGCATTCACCAATGCTGTTCTTTTTCCAGCATTAGTACTTTCATCCTATATCTCAATCCTCCGTCTGGGACTGCCCTTCCTCAATCATCACTACCGCTGAATCCTAAGACTGGTCAGTCCCACATGCTGTAGTTGAGTAGCTCTCTATATCTTCCATTCTGGCACTTATCATAAATTGTACTTGTTTGTGTGATCAGTTGATTATGTAAGATTATAAGCTTTATGAGGAAATAATCATGTTTGTTTTGTTTATCACTATGATTATAAGCTCATTTCCTAGCACTGTGTCTGGACCTAAGAAGATACTCAATAAATGATGTTTGCATGTAAGGATTTCTGTTTCCCAGACAGTTGTAACCCTGGAAGAAAGGCAGGGAACAAACATCTTCTTGATGCACTAACTACAGTTATAGCGTAAGTAGGATGCAAAGAATTTATGGGTAGAAGGGAAAGGGGAAGAAAGAAAGAAAAGAAGAAAGGAAGGAAGGAAGGGAAAGAAGGAAGCGTGGAGGAGATTAAGCAAATCCTCTTCCTTTTTCTTCTCTCCCAAATATGTTTCTCATATCTTCATGACAGGAGATAGTTTTGCAGTTTGGAATAAGGTATCCACCAAAGTTATGCTCCTACCCTATCACAGAGACTGGGAAGTAGGGGCACTATGTTCCTTGATGAGTGCATTTCAAAGACATGACTCCCAGGTGCTTGAGAAAGACAATCCAAGGCTGTAAAACTGAGAAGAGGTTTTATAAAAGTTTTGCATGTCAAAGGGACAGAGAAAGAATTCACAGTGACAAGTTTTCTCTAAAAAAAGGGAGGTTAGAGACCTAGAGCCAGAAAGAATCCTTCTAAAGTTTAAAGTGAGAGGAACATTAAGGCCTCTCACATAAAGTGAGAGGAACATTATAGCCTTTCTGCTCATGATTAAACAAAAAAAGCTGAGGGAAATGAGCTGGTTTCTGAAAACAGCATCTACTGCCATCCCTTCTGCATCAGCCAGGGTTGCTCTTGTCTAGGTCACAGAGTTTCACTTCTTCCTAGCAATACCTTCTACCCTAATTAAAACAAATTTTCCCCGAGGGTCCTAAACCCCTACTCCCCAGCCAAAAGAAACAGATAGTTTTTGGTCTGGTGGAAATAAGCCCTCAGGACACCATTGGATTCCAGCAACATTTCCTGGGGCTGCTGGATCTCAGCACCACTCTGCTGGAAAGTATGCTTTCTATTGCTCATCTAGAAATCTCCTCAAATCAGAGACTCTTGTAGGCTGACAAAGTGGGGAGGAGGGGCAGAGAAGACCTTTAATAAAAAGCACAAAGACATAAATATATGAAGAGATATAGGCCATCTTCTTGATGGGATATTTAGTATAGTAAATATCAATTCTCCCTATATTGGTCTATAAATATGTAATGGAATTCCAATCAAAATCGTGATAGTATTTTTCATAGAAATTGACAACTCATTCTTAAGTCCATATGGAATAGTAAAGGTCCAAAGTTAACTACGTTTTTTTAATAAGAACAATGATGGGAGGACATCATTCCAGATAACAAAGTTTAATATAGTGATATAAAATGCTATAGATAAATGAAAGCAAATACAGAAATAGAATTATTAATGTAGGGAAATTGAATATGACTGAGATAGTTTGTCAATAAGATATGAATATGGCTAAGATAGCATAAATCAATAGAAAAGCATGGATTGGTGTTAAAACAATTGGCTAATCACATGGAAGAAAGGTAGATTATCACCACATACCAGACACAAATTCCAGATAGATTGAAAATTTGAACATCCAACATAATACTATAAGAAAATGACTGACAGTGGTAGGAAATTATGGGGAAGAGAGGGGAAGGGAGATGGGATTAACGGTACTCAATATCTGTCTGGGGACGGGGAGACACCTCTTATCATCAAGGGTGTCTGAACAAAGCATATGTGTATACCTAATCCTTAACTGTACCCCACAATATCATAATAAAAAATACTGATTATAAAAAAAATGTAAAATTATATACTGAAAGCAAAATTCTATAAATTCCAGAAAAAGTATTGGAAATTTGGTTATGATAACAAGATAGGTAAGAATTTTGTAAATGAGATTCAAAAGCACAAATTATTTAAAAATTTTGTGTTAAATGTATTTTTTTAAAAACCCCTTCTGTCCTAGTAAAAGTAATGTTTGATTTCTTAAACTGATGGTCATTACATGGATATGTAATGAGTGACCCTGAGATAATTTTCTTACTTAAGATTTGTACTTTTTTCCTTTACATATACTTTAGTTAAATAGTTTTAAAAAAATTCTTATTGACAAAATAAATTATTTTTAAAAATGGAAAGTCACATTCCTCAATTAATAAAAGATAGAACACCATTTCAAATAACCACAAAAATAAAATTATAAAACAAAAATTACTCCTGAAAAATTATTGAATGGCCAATAAACCTATGGAAATATATTTATCATCAATAATAATTAGGGTAAAACAAATAGTGAAGCCGTTTCATTTCACATTCATCATATCTGGGTAAAAATTAAAGTTGTTTACCATAAATTGTTAATGAGCATAAGGAAAAATAGACACAAAACTGCCATTGAACTCAACAACCTTTGTTGTGAACATTTAGCAAAGTGTAGTGAGGTTGCTACAGCAGTCTAGGATATGTGAAATACAGCCCTAAGGGGCATTGTTTACACAGATTAAAATGTAAATCATGCCTTCTGGAGTTGTGTTTGTGACAGTCCAACATATACTCATCAAATCAGCAGATATCACAAGTATATACTTTGTGTAACATTTTTTAGAAAGTATTACATGTGCACAGCAAAACAAGTTCCAAAGATGTTTATGGCAACATTTTTATTAAAAAATTTAATTTCTATCAATAGAGAACTGATAAAAACTAATAAATGTTCACAATATGAAATATTATCTAACATTTAAAAAGAATGAGTATAAAACTCTAAAACACACTAAATTATATATTTATGGAAATATACATTTGCATCGAATGCATAAAACATGAAAAGATATATAGATAGTGATTTATTATAAAAACATGAAAAGAAAAGGAATTGGGTAAGAAGAAGGCTTTCAATTAAATGGAAAACATTTATTTTTGAACAGTTATTTGAATCAAACATGGCAAAAATGAACATGTTAAATCAGAGGAATGGGGACAACGGTATTTTATATTATTTTTTGTACTTTTTGATTTTGGAGTATTTAATAATTAAAATAAGAATTTTTAAACTTGAAAGTGGTCAGTCGGGCTCGGTGGCTCAGCCTGTAATACCGCGCCTTGGGAGGCTGAGGTGAGTGGATTGCCTGAGCCCGCGGGTTCGAGACCCGCCTGGGCAACTTGGTGAGACCTCATCTCTACCAAAAAAAAAAAAAAAAAAAAAATTAGCCGGGCGTGGTAGCGCGCGCCTGTAGTTACAGCTACTTGGAAGACTGAGGCAGAAGGATTGCTGGAGCCCGGCAGGTCGAGGCTGCGGTGGCCGGAAGCGGCCACTGCACTACAGTCTGGGCGACAGAGTGAGACTCCAACTCAAAAAAAAAAAACTCCAAAAACAAAAAAAACTTGAAAGTGGTCAATTACGATGTTTCTCCTGAAGGTCAAGTAAGATGAAGATGTGACATTGACCATTAGCTTCGACAAAAGCATGGTTTTCAAATTTTAGTATGCATCAAAACACCTGAAGGACATACTAAGACACGGATTGCTGGAACCCAGAGTTTCTGATTCATTAAGGCTGTGCTCCTTAAGGAGTTCCTTGATGATGTTGCTGATGGTCTGGGGAATACACTTAGAGAACCACTAGTGTAGGTTACAGGTGACATTGATCAGAGTTTTTTCACAGGAACAAATTCAGGAGAAAATGTATGAGCAATAATGAACATATTTCAATGGCACAACTTTCCAAAATTAGCTTAATAAGAGTAGGAAACCTTCTAGCCATTTCCTTGCACAGTATATATTGTGAATATTAGAATCAATTTATTTATGATACTGAAAAGTGAAAATGCCGAGAAATGATACTAATTTCTTAACACTTGACATGAAACACTATCAAACTGAATTTTATAAAAGTAATGGCATCATGATAATTTGTCTGAAAGGTATTTTGAAATACAGGGTAGCATATATATATATTTATATATATATATACACACCTGTATGTACATAAATGTATACATATACCTACATACATATATTTAGAAATTTATATTGACCTTCAAAATTAAACTGGTGTACATGTTTTAGAAACTAACAGCAAATTGATACTTGATAAGCAATTTAAACAGGTCCTTTAAACTGAGATTCAAATTTCAATATCATATTAATTTCAAATGCTAAACGAATTTTAGAGCTACTTGCATTTAACTAAATAACTCTCTGGGCTATCTATATCCTTTGGGGATTAAACATGAATTAGAATTACTCTACAGCTTTCCATGAAAATCCATTAAGGGAAATGTAGTCCAGATTCTCTTACATCTGACATTGCTTAATGTGCTTACAGTATTAAATGGATTCCCCAGAACTAAAAATTATGTGAATTTTTCTCTTCTTGCTATTATTCTCATTCTAATAAACTCCTCATAATGAAGTTAAAAAGAATCTGTACACCTGTTGATTCCTTTTTAATTGGAAGGGTTTTCATTGAAATTACAAAGTAATTCTTTAAAGTGAATTTTTGTTTAATGAACTTTTTTTTTCCTTTCTAAAAATTTAGACTGAGAAGTTACGGCTACTTCTCTTTGTCCTTCATATTTGTATTTTTAACTAGTTGGAGAGGCAGTAACAACACAGTATGAATCTGGGACCATGGCTACTTTTGGCAAAGCATCAAAATTATCCCTGGAGGACTTGTTAAAAATACAGATTTCTAGATTGTATCCCTATTTCTTATCAGTTATAACTCACTACATTCCTTCAGGAAGGATCAAGGAGTGTGATTTTTATTGCCTGGCTATATTTGGGATTGATCTGCCCACAGAGGACGTTTAGGGAACCTGGGGAACTTGGGGAAAATGGCAAATGTTTCAAAGAGTCCCTGATCAACACCAAGTCTTCACATTATTGTGTTCCAGTTGTTGAGGCCATGTGAAATACTTACTTTTGCTGATTCTGGGCTCCAATGTCTTCCTGACCATGGAAGAGAAAAAAACATGAGAAACAAGTGAGGCTTGAAAACATGTTACATCAAGGATGACAACACCTGCCCCTATTAAAAAAATATATGTGTGTGTGTGTGTGTGTGTGTGTGTGTGTGTGTGTGTTTTAGAAAAAGGGTTAAATACGCCTCCTTCCTTTGCCTGAGGCAATACACCTGCATGAACTTTTGTTACCAAAGTGCTGTGTTTCTCATGCTTATTATCTCTTGACAGTTTCGCTACTAGCATTGCTCCCTCAGGTTTAGTTAGGACACACCTAATGCTGCCAGCTTTACCAGTTTGGATTCTTCAGGTCAGAAAGATGCAGGAAGACAATGATTGCATGATTTGAAAAATAGACTCTTTACTGATTTCTTTTTTAAAAACTAAACCTGCAGTAGGCCGAAAGTGGAAGCGCACCTGTGCACATCTAAATTCTTTTTGTTATGTCATTGTTTTAAAATGATCTGGGTATGTGTTTCTATTCTGTGGCAGTCAAAGACTCTTTAAAGAATATCATCCATAAGTGACAGACTCATCATAAGATTATTAAGTAATATTTGTTGAATGCTAGCTAGTATTTTATTTAGCAACCAATTATATAGCATATACTATGGGCACTTTACAAATGGAATCTCATTGAAATCTTCAGAACAGTACTGTGAGTTAGGTACTGTGCTGCTTTATGTAGTTCAACTTTTTTCTCTCAGCAGTCACCCAAGGTATAATTAATATTGCTTCCATTTTGTAAATGTACAAAGGGAAGTTTATATTAATGGTTTTAGAAACCCTTCCACTTCTGACCTGCTCTGGTTATTTATGTATAAGATTGCAAAGAAAATAAATGATAGAACCATATCTACCTGAGCAATGGGGTAGGGATACAGTCTGAACATTTGTTGAAAAAATATTTAATATGTCAGGAGCAAAGGAAAGAAGGAATGACTTGGACTACTGAACAGCAATTTTACAGATGTTCACCAGCCCAACCCTTTTCTCTGCCTTGAAAATAGTTTTAATTTCCTTTTTAACCATGGCATTGTCCTTTTTGATCTAGCTAGTGAGCTTGAGGGAAAAAAGATACAAGGGCAGAATTCAGCACCTTCAGGGGCTGTGTTTATGTAAACAAATAGGAGAAAAACACACCATCAGCCAAGGAAAACAGCCCTAGAGAAACATGTATCTTAAGGAACATTTGATCTATTTTGGATTCATTAATATGAATGTTTGTTCTGCCTCCACAGATTCCTGATACGACAAAGCCCAGAACTGGCCAACTGCAGGGCGTCTCCTCACCCCCAATTAGGTTGCTATTGTTCTCTAATGCAGCTGATATTTTTATGTGAGTTTTAGATGGATTAATTATCTTCATACTTTAAGACCATATTGTTGAGTTCTGAGGGCCTTTGTTCAAATGCTTAAACATAAATAAATAAGTAATGCTTCTTCAATTACTGCAAGAGATATGAAACATCCTAAGGGGGATAGTAACTATATTCTTACACTGTTCATTCTGTCTCTCCTCCCACCTCCCCTTTTTAAATTAAGCCACCCCCTCTTTTTAAGTTAATCAAAGCTTCCATGGGTGTTATCCCCCAGTGCTCTCATAGTAAATTATCTTTCTAAAACAGAATTTGAGGACAACATTGCAGTTCTCCTTGTGTGGCATTTTCACTCTATTTTCAAAATAAATAAGAGCAGTACATACATATGAAAACACTATTTTAGAGTTTAATGAAGAGTATGAAAGTTAAAGCTGGGTATAGTGGCTCATGCTTGCAATTCCAGCACTTTGGGAAGCTGAGGTAGAAGAATTGCTTGAGGTCAACAGTTTGGGACCAGCCAGGGCAACAAAGTGAGACGTCAAAATAGAAAAATTAGCTAGATAGAGTGGTTCATGCCTGTAGTCCCAGCTACTTGGGAGGCTGAGGTGGGAGAAACACTTGAGTCTAGGAGGTCGAGGCTGTGGTGAGCGGTGATCATACCACTGCAGTCTAGCCTGGGGGACACAGTGAGACCCTATCTACCAAAAAAAAAAAAAAAAAGTTAAGAGTAAAACTCCTTTCATCAGCTACATTTTCAGAATTCTTTCTATGTGTAAGACCAGTTTTGACAATGACTACGAATTCTCTCTACTATCCATATTCCTCACTATCAGAGAACCAGAACGCGGATGATATAGTATTCATTCACCCCATTCATTGTCCTCTTTGTATTATGACTTCTTTAAATCGCTATATTCAATTTAGGTTTTACAGCTAAAGGAGTGCGAGGCAAAGTAGAGGAATTGAGGTTATTCAGGTTGCCTAGGAATATCTAAGGGTAAATTTGGGAATGATTTTCAAGCATACAGAGACTGTGATCTCCATCTCTCCTGAGGTTAGAACAGGAAAGAGAAGCCTTAAACCACAGTCTAAGAGGATTATGTGGGATATATACTCATAGCAGATCAGAAGTGAAAAAGGCTATAAAATCATCTAGCATAAACCCCTCTCTTTCAGAGAGGAGAAAACTGAAGCCCACAGAGGGAGGGTGGGCGTGTAAGGTTACACGGTAGACAGTGGAACTAGAATCTGCAGACTTGGCTTAAAGAACTCTGCCTCCTATCAGAGAAAGTAGAGAAGCATTACAAAGAGAAGGAATTTTTCCTTCTGAGAGTGACAAGATTTCTACAGATAATTCAAGGGACACGTTATCTTTTTAATTTCTTTTCACTAATCAGCACAGAGCATTTTCGATATTTTCACATGGTCACATTAAGAGAAGAGAGATAATATTTTCTTTGTTTTCCTCCATGGGTACAGAAATTTATTTGGATGATTAAATCATTTAGCAAATATATCTTGAGTAGTGTCAGATGCTGTACTAAGGAGAACATTATAGTGGACATTATCAAAGAAAGGTATAGTTTAATGCAATGATTTCCAAATAATAATACATACAAAGATGCATGCTCATTTATGAAATGTTTTAGAAGTCTGGAAAGACAATGTTTCATATAGACAAGTGTTTCATAAAACTTAACTATTTTTTTTCCAAAAAATGTGATTTCTATCTTTTAGGAGTGAAAATACAGTTTATTTCATTTATGAAGTAAGAGTAAATTTGATGTGAGAATTTTTTCACTGCCCAGATTTATTAAATAACAAATACTACTCTATAAAGTTTAAAAATCTGGTCTATTGGAATGGATAGACACTTAAAATACTGAAAAATATACAGTGAAAGAGGTACACGCATTGTGGAAGAGCACAGGAAAACTGTATCAGATTTAGTCACTTTTGATAGAAACAAAACAATATTAAATAAAAGAGCCGTTGGAGTCTATTTTATTTAAGTTCTAGGAAGTAGGACATAGGGAGAGTAGAAGTACATGACCCCCTTTTTAAAAATAGAATTTTTTCTGGAATAATTGCACAATAAGTCTGTGGCCATACTAGCTATAAGAGAGGCTGAAAAATGTATTATTTGAGGCAGGCATCTGAAAACTGGGATTCATTATTAAGAATAAGAAAAAGGGGCAACCTCTTTGGGTCCCTTCCCACTGTGGGAGATTTTCTGTCCTCTCAGTAAATCCTGCTTTCTCAAAAAAAAAAAAGAAAAGGAATCAGGAAAAAAAAAATAGATCATGGGAGGCCATCTTAGTCTCTACTGTAAGCACTAACCCAATTGTAGGGAATGAGAAAAAGTGTCATATGAAGTTGCTTCTTAAAAAGGCTGAAAATATTATCTAAGACAAAGATGACAAGTTGATAGAAAAAAAAACGTTCCAGGAAGAATTTAGGTAGGACCAGATACATTAATATGAACGTTTGTTCAGGAAGAAATATTAAGTATAATTGTAAAAATTAAGAGGGATATGTATGAGGGATAAAAATTTATGTGTGAGGGATGAAAATAGTTTAGATTAATAGATTGTTTTATAAATTGTATTAAGGATTTCAGAACTTTTTTATGGCATTGGGTATTCATTGAAGGTTTTTTGTTTTTTTCTGAGTTGGAGTCTCACTCCGTCACCCAGACTGGAGTGCAGTGGCCGCTCCCGGCCACCGCAGCCTTGACCTGCTGGGCTCCGGCGATCCTTCCGCCTCAGTCTTCTAAGTAGCTGGAACTACAGGCGCGCGCTACCATGCCAGACTAGTTTTTGATTTATTGTAGAGATGAGGTCTTGCCAAGTTGCCCAGGCGGGTCTCGCACCCGCCAGCTCAGGCAATCCACTCACCTTGGTCTCCCAAAGCACGGGATTACAGGCTGAGCCACCGAGCCCGGCCGCATTGAAGGTTTTTAATAAGTGTGTGCTGCAATCTATTTATAATTTAGAGATAATTTCAGCTGCTTTATAGAGAAAGAGTAGAAAGAAGTAAAACTGGACTCACAGCAGTATGTATTAGACTTTTGCAATAAGTCAAATGACAGTTTTCCTCTAATAGAATAGTAGCCAGTGGGCTAGACTGATGTGACTAGAATCAGGATATTTAGATAAGCAATTTTGTATGTCATGAGGGATGATAAATGTAGCACCCTAGTTTCTCTGTTAGATAACTGGATGCATAGTGGAACCACTCCCTGAAGGAATAGAAACAGATTTGTAGGGAAAAAAAAGCATTCCATCTCTAATATGCTTAATTTTAGACACATGAAGGATAGCCAAGTGAGTGCATCTAGTAGACAGTTGTATAGAAGCATCTGGGGCTCAGAATAAGTATCTGTGTTGGGGTTGCAGTTTGTATTTTAATATTCATAGATGCTAGTTGGTACCTTGGAGTAGATGATAGTAGAAGTTGAAAAAAGACTAGAATGAGGTCATTGCCTTGCTAGTATGGTGTGGCCATGTGCTCTTTGAGCCATGGCTGTCGCCATGCTTCCTGGTTTTGGTCCCCCCCCCCACCTTGGGGAGGTGAATCTTCTTTCTTCCTTCTCTTTCTCTCTCTAATTTACTTTTAAATAAACTTTTTTTTCTTAAAAAAAAAAAGACTAGCATGAGGCTGGGCGCAGTGGCTCAGCCTGTAATTCTGCGCTTTGGGAGGCCAATGTGAGTGGATTGCCTAAGCCCGTTGGTTCAAGACCCGCCTGGGCAACTTGGCAAGACCTCATCTCTACAATAAATAAAAAAAAAATTAGCCAGGCATGGTAGCGTGCGCCTGTAGTTCCAGTTACTTGGAAGGCTGAGGCGGAAGGATTGCTGGAGCCCAGCAGGTCAAGGCTGCAGTGGCTGGGAGTGGCCACTGCACTCCAGTCTGGGTGACAGAGTGAGACTTCAACTCAAAAAAAAAAAAAAAAAAGACTAGAATGAAATCCTGAGAAAAACCAATAGAACAGTCCAAAATGGTGATAAGAATTAGCCTGGATTTAGAAAGAAAATATTATAGAAAAAAGAAAATTGGCATCTGACGAGAGAAGTTAGTTCATAACTCACTGCTATGCAGTGTAAAATAAGATAAAGATTCAAATTGTTCATTGACCTTAGCAGGCAACTCTTTTTCTGTCATGCTCCTACATTCTTCTCAAAGAGAAATGAGAGTAAATTTGTCAAATAAAAGCCTTATTCAAGGAAAAATCAGGTAATTTGTGTACACACAACTTTTCTCATGCTATCAGTTGAGGCTGTGTTCATTTGAAAGTTACAGATAGAAACAGGATCCCCACCTATCCGATACACAAAAATTAACTCTAAATGAATCACAGACCTAAATGTTAAACCTCTAACTGTAAGAACCTTAGAAAATGCAGGAGACACTCTTATGGAAGTTGGAACTGGCAACCAATTCCTGATCAAAACCCGAACTGCCCAGGCCATAAGAGAGAAGATAGATAAGTGGGACCTCATTAAACTGACAAGCTTCTGCAAAGCCAAAGAAACCATCAAGAGAGCAAGGAGACAGCCCACAGACTGGGAAAAAATATTTGCCAACTTCATGTCTGACAAAGGCCTAACATCAAGGAACTCAAATGTGCTGAAAAGAATAAAACAAACAATCCCATTACAAAGTGGGCTAAAGATAAGAATAGACACTTCTCAAAAGAAGACATACGAGCAGCCAAAAGATACATGAAAAAGTGTTCAGCCTTACTAGTCATCAAGGAAATTAAAACTACACTGAGATACCACCTAACTCCAGTCAGAATGGCCATTATCAATAACTCAAAAAATAACAGATGCTGGAGAGGATGTGGTGAAAAGGGAACACTTCTGCACTGTTGGTGGGAGTGTAAACTAGTACAGCCTCTGTGGAAATCACTGTGGCGATTCCTAAATGTTCTAAAAATCGACGTTCCATATGACCCTGCAATTCCCCTGTTGGGAATATACCCAGAAGAACTCAGGTCACTCTATGAAAAAGATACCTGCACATGTATGTTTACCGCAGCATTGTTCACAATAGCAAGAACATGGAACTAACCGTGCTGCCCATCAAAAGAGGACTAGATTAAAAAATGTGGTACATATACACAATGGAATATCACACAGCCATAAGGAAGAACAAAATCATGAACTTCGCAGCAACGTGGATGGAATTAGAGCTTATAATACTGAGTGATCAGAGAGAGCTGAGTATCACATGTTCTCACTCATAAGTGGACCTTGAACAAGTACTGTATTACTATAAGAAAAGGATTGAAAGTGGCAGGAAACTGTTGGGGGAAATGGGTGGGTGGGGAGGTGGGATTGACAGTAGTCAATATCTGCCTGGGGAAGGGAGGGGTATACCTCATCAATAAGGGTACTTGCATGGTGAATATTTGTATACCTAGCTCTGGATTGTACCCCACAATTTTAAAATAAAAATTAAAAAAGGAAAAAAAAAAGAAAGTTACAGATTACTAACTTGATTAATGAAATAGATGGAAGTCATCGAGTTCTTCTTCATCATTCTTTGCAGGTGATTTTCACCCTTCTGGTTCAAGATGGTTGTCTACCTCCAGTTTCTAGGCAAAAAGAAGAAAAAGATCAAGCCGGGTGTGGTAGTTCACATCTGCAATCCCAGCACTTGGGGAGGCCAAGATGGGAGGATTACTTGAGCTCAGGAGTTCAAAATGCACCTAGGTAATATAGAGAGAATTCCTCTTTACAACAAGACAAAAAAGATTAGCCAGGTATAGTGGTGTGTGCCTGTAGTACCACTGCAATCCAGCCTGGGTGATAGGGTAAGACCTCAAAAAAGGAAAAGGAAAAAAAAAAAAGAAAGAAAGAAAAGAAAGGAACAAATAAAACTCATCCTTTCATTTTTTTTTTAATTATGAATTTACACAAAGTATGTCTCAGAAGTCTCTCAGTAAACTTCTTATATCTTGTTGGCCAGAAGTTTACTACATGTTGACTGTTAGATACAGGAGATTTGGGAGACTTGATTTTCTTTATCTGGGTTGGGTCCTCTGCTGCCATACACCAGACTGGGTTCTGTGAGATTGCAGCAAAAAACAATACAAAGGTCTTTTCAGTGATTTAGAGTTGAAGTACAATATTTTGAGAAAGGAAAAGAGAAAAGGTTTAGGGAATGACAGCAGGTAGCAAAGAAAGTTTCTATGTTATGATTTTCAAACATTACTAAGTAACCTTTTATTGTATTTAAACATAATTTTTGGTATGTGTTTTTCTAGAAAACAGGCATCTGATTGTTTTTCAAGTAAGGAAAACCATTAAGTGCTTCATATTCTGTGCATAGATGAATTTGAAAATTTAGTTCTGTGTGTTCTTGGGTGAAATAAATGCTAGCTTTGGTAGAATTAGTAGTTTTTTCTTCTTGCTGTTGCCTCATAAAGACAAATAAATTGGCCAGGCTCAGTGGCTCAGCCTGTAATCCCAGCACTTTGAACCAGTGGATTGCCTGAGTTCGCAGGTTTGAGACCAGCCCGGGCACCTTGGCGAGACTTCGTCTCTGCAATAAATCAAAAATTAGCTGGGCATGGTAGCGCACGCCTATAGTTTCGGCTACTTGAAAGGCTGAGGAGGAAGGATTGCTGGAGACCAGTCAATGCTGGGGTGACTGTGAGCATGCCACTGCACTCCAGCCTGGGTGACAGAGTGAGACTCCAACTAAAAAACAAACAAATTGTTAGTACAACACCAGTCAACAGTAACTTGTCTAAAGATTATTCTACTTTTGCATATACTTTAGTTCAATTCTTGCCTTTATAATTAAAGAGTAAAGTTTTAGAAAATACTTTTGTTGGTTTATTTCTATAAATAACCTTAGTATTATAGTTAAAAAAGAATAAGCTTTACTTCTTTTATTAACTTATAGTATACAGATATATGTCAAGTAGACTTATTTTACTCCATCAACTTACGTTTTATTATTTTGAAATAGTGTTTTAAATTAGAAATTCACTAATTTTTTAGCAACTCTCTACAGTTGTTGCAATGAATGCTAGAAAGTAAATAGGAAACTCTTCTTTATAGTAGCAAAGCCACAGCCCCCAGCAATGCTTTCTTTCTGCCTTTCAGACAATTTCTTGTCCAGATTATCTAAATGGTATTGTAGCAGGAATCTTTACAGAGAGTTGGGACACCGAGGCCGGGAAGCAGCTTTATTCGTTCTGGCACCGGCTCAGCGGATTCACATCTAAAGGATGAGCTCCGAGCGCAGGGGGGCATTGCCTTTTATACAATTTTAGCTTCCTTGGCCCCCGAAGAGGCTTACTTATTAGTAACATACTGGTTAATTGGGTATTTCATAGCTCAAGGTTACAGCAGAGTTACACTTATGCATTACAGATTGGGGCCACATTCCTTTCTAATATGTATTGTCCAAAAAAGTTCTTATCTTCTGGTGCTAGAAGAACTCTTTCATTATCCTTATTTTTATCTTATTGTACTAAGGGGGGCGGGGGTGCTACTTTGTCCTGATAAGGCCTTTACCTTATGAGACTTTGGGAAAGGGCTTCCTGCCTCAGTGTCACCAGTAAATGATCAAGAGACAAAATACTAATTTTATGTTAGTGTGATTCTCAACTTTGAAAAGTTAGGGGTAAATATCTAAATTACTATTGATTCTTTTCTGTTTTTTAGATTTGAAGTACTTTGGTATATATATCTTCAAAATTTGTCTGATTTTAAGTTACATAACTTTTAAAATTTTACAACTGGAAATGTAATCAAGTCAATCCTTAATTTCTCAACATGCTTATAAGCCTATCTATAGTTGTTCAAAATTAGATAAAATATTGATTTGATTTTCTGTTTTTATGACTGACATCTAAAAGTGTCTATACTCTATTTTTTATTTTCCTCTGTTTTTGTTTCATTTAATTTTTGTTTGATTTTAAAATCACAATTCAACTTAGTCACATGTAGATAACCTAAGCTCATTTTCCTGGAATCTCTGTTTTAAGGTGTTTGAAATACATATTTTGTGTTATATTGCAGCACTAATTGTATATATATTTTAGCTCCAAGAAAAATAGCATCAGTACTTTCTCTTGCAATTCAAGGTAAGTGTGTATAAATAAGTGTCATTACTGTATGGCATATATGTGTAGTGGGAGGGGGAGTTTCCCCACTCATGTTTTGGATTTCATAGTTCCAGTATAGTAAATTGACAATACTATGTGTCAAGTCTCCAAATTCTAACTTTGACCCATTTTCTTGGGTCATCTAAATTACTCTGAAGGACAAAAACAACTATGAAGAGTGAGTCATTTTTTTTTAAAGTAAACTCTGTCTTTCTGTTTTTAGAGCATAACACACCTTGTCTTTCCTGCTGAGAAAACATCTCCAGTTCCTAAGTCAAAATCTGTGTTTTGGTTTTTCTAGTCAATCTAAAAGTTTACAAGTTAATTCCACATGAAAAATTCAGTTTCTAGTAAAGTTACATGATGTACATTGATAGTGAAGTAAATAAAACTAATTTCTTAGAAAATGTAAGAGGGCAGAAAGCAAATCAAAATATAAGGTTTAAAAGACAAGTTTCGGCCAGGCTCGGTGGTTCAGCCAGTAATCTCAGCACTTTGGGAGGTCGAGGCAAGTGGATTGCCTGAGTCTGTAAGTTCGAGACCACCCAGGCAACTTGGCGAGTCCTTGTCTCTACAATAAATCAACAACTAGCCGGCGTGGTAGTGCGTGCCTGTAGTTCTGGCTACTTGGAAGGCTGAGGCGGAAGGATCATCGGGGCCCAGCAAGTCAATGCTGGGGTGGCCATGAGCATGCTACTACACTGCAGTCTGGGTGACAAAGTGAGACCTCAACTCAAAATAAATAAATAAATAAATAAATAAATAAAGGCAAGTTTCCCTGCATAATTGTATATTTACTTAGGGATGATCCTTTGTAATTGCATTATGTGGTATAGTTTGCGTTTCAAAATGTGGGATTTTTGAATAACAATTCACAAAACAATTAAGAATGATATTTTTTTAGTTAATATATTGATATAATTCAAAAATAATGTTAGAAGATGTACAGTGAAAAGTCTTTCATTCATCCCTGTCCCCCATCTAAATGTTATCCACCTCACTCCCACTGTAACTTCTCTTATTCATTTTTTATACATAATTCCTAAGTCTTTATCCTCCCTTTCTTTAAACTACACAAATAAACAAATAAATATGTACTCTTATCTCCCTCTTTTTTTTTTTTTTTTTGAGTAGGAGTCTCAGTCTGTCGCCCAGACTGGAGTGCAGTGGCATTCTCCCGGCCACCGCAGCCTCGACCTTCTGGGCTCCGGCGATCCTTCCCCCTCAGCCTCCCAAGTAGCTGGAACTACAGGGCGCGCTACCACGCCCGGCTAATTTTTGATTTATTGTAGAGAAGAGGTCTCGCCAAGTTCCCCGGGCGGGTCTCGAACCCGCGGGCTCAGGTAATCCACTCACCTCAACTTCCCAAATCACTGGGATTACAGGCTGAGCCACCGAGCCCGGCTCTGCCTCTTTTTTTTTTTTTAAACGTAAAATGTAGTATGTCTACCGTTTTGAACACTCATTCTGTTCACCCTTAACAGTATATCATGGAGGTCTTTCATCACATTTCTTTGTGGAATTTACTGCAAATACATTAAATATGTAAAATAGCACCCTGATTGGAGGGAAGTGCGGTTGTAACAATTCCTGAACAATATATAGATAAGTATTATCTATATATTTTCTCCAGGGGCATGAAATTATGTATTACCTTTGAATAGGTAATATATCAGTAGATTTTCTTTGATCTGTAGGTTTATCATGAAATTTAACCTTAAACAAATATTAATTTTACCTAACCAGTAATAAATGTATCTTTTAAGGTTATTTTAATTCCATCATAAATCTAATTTAGTAAATATTCTTTGCTATTTTAAAGGAAATTTTTTCATATAAAGCAAGATAATGAGAAGAGTTTATACAAGTACATCATATATAATGGGAATCTCTGAACAACTGAGACTAAAACTGGGGAGTATATGGTCTTAGTGTTTCTCCCAAAATTCATGTGTTGGAAACTTAATTCTCAGTGCAACAGTGTTGAGAGGTAGGGCCTACTGGGAGTTGTTTAGGTTATGGAGCTCTGATCTCATGAATAAATTAATGCCTCTGAAAAAGGCTTGTTGGATTGGATTCCCTCTCTTCTGCTCTTCTGCTATGTGAGGATACAGCAGTTCCTTCTCTCTGGAGGATGTAGTAACAATGCATCATCTTGGAACCAAATCTGCTGATACCTTGATCTTGTACTTCTAAGTCTCTAGAACCGTGAAAAATAAATTTCTGTTCTTTATATGTTGCTCAGTCTGTGGTATTCGGTTGTAGCAGCACAAAATGGTCTAAGGTAGGGGAAATCAAAAGCTTCCTAATAAAAGTCTTCATTGAAAGCATAGTCTTTATTATTTAACGAATCACACAAGTGGGCTTTGTGGTACACACCTGTATTCCCAGTTACCAGACAGGCTAAAACAAGAGAATCATTCCAGCCTAGGAGTTTGAGGCTACGGAGTGTCATGACTATGTCTGTGAATAGCCACTGCACTCCAGCTTGGAAGATATAGCAAGATCCTGTCTTTAAAAGAATAAAAAATGTGTTATGGTTTAGTTTAACTTCTGCATATTTCTAAAAACGTTTTGTGAAAACAGGCAGAACTCTAAGAAAGTAATGCTTATTCTTAAAGTTAACACATCAAAGATTTTGCTTTTCAAGCTTAATCAATATTCATGTTTTTAATATTGCTTTTAAACCAATATAAAGGGATAAATTAATCTAACATTAAATGTATAAAATAAATTTTTAGAATATTGAATGAAGGCAAAAATAGATCAGACCTAAACTTTTCAAACTGGGAAAGATAAACCATTTCAAAGGCTGACTTTTGATGAAAACCAAATTAGAACTTAGAATAACATTTTCCCACACTTCACTTTTATTTATTTAATTTTATTTTTATTTTTTGAGTTGGAATCTCACTCCGATGCCCAGGCTGGAGTGCAGTGGCACACTCACAGCCACCCTAGCACCGACTTGCTGGGCTCTCGTGATCCTTCCACTTCAGCCTTCCAAGTAGCCAGAACTACAGATACGCGCTATCACGCCAAGCTAATTTTTGATTTATTGTAGAGATGAGGTCTCGCCAAGTTGCCTGGGCTGGTCTCAAACCTGCAGACTCAGGCAATCCACTCACCTCGGCCTCCCAAATTGCTGGGATTATAGACTGAGCCACCGAGTCCAGATCCCACTTCACTTTTAAATATAACCAAAATGGTTTTTGAATAATAGAAGTATTTGCTCTAAATTATCTGAAAGTCTCTTTGATGTTATCTTTTATTTATATGTGTGTGTACATATATACACATATATACATGTATACATACACGTACACACACACACACACATATATAAGAGGAGGTCAAAAAAATAGACATCTTTTGAAGGGTGGGCCCCTTGAAGTACAGGCATCTAGCATTGTTGTAAGAGGCTGTGTTCAGCAGTTTTTAACCAAAAAACAACATGTCCCCCATGCCCCGCACTCTTTAGTCATCTGATCTTGCCCTGAGAAATTTTTTGTTTGTTTCCCACATGAAAAAAAGTCCTGAAAGGGGAACATTTTGCTGATGTGGAAGAGGTGGAACAAAAAATGTCAGAAACACTAAAAGGCATCAAAATTGATGAGTTCAAAGATGGTTTTGAACAGTAGAAAAAGTGTCTCAGTAGGTGTATTGCATCAAACGGAGTTCTTCGAAGGTGGCAGTTTCAATCATGTAATAAATATACAATTTTTATAAATAAATTCTTGTTTTGGGGGGTTCCCTTTCTTACATATCCCAGATATTTAAAAAAGGTTCTCAAATACATGTAGACTTGTGTTATAGACATTCTATTAACAGGACCAGGCATGGAGGCTCAGCCTATAATCCCAGCACTTTGGGAGGCCGAGTTGAGAGAATTGCCTGAGCCCAGGGGTTTGAGACCAGCCTTGGCAACTTGGTGAGACCCTGTATCTATGATAAATCACAAAAACTAGCCAGACGTGTTGGTGTGTGTCTGTAGTTCCAGCTACTTGGAAGGCTGACACGGAAACATCACCTAAGTCCAGCAGGTGGAGGCTGTGGTGGCCATTAGCATGCTAATGTACTCCAGCCTGGCTGACAAGAGCAAGACTTTAACTCAAAAAAAAAAAAAAAAGTTTTATTAACAATAGCCGAAAGATAGAAAAAGTACAAATGTTCATCAATGGATAAGTGCTTAAACAAATTATGATATATACATACAATAAAATATTATTCGGCCATAAAAAGAATGAAATATTACCATAGGTATGACAGTGGAATAACCTCAAAAACATTATAAATGAAAGAAACCACACACAAAATGTCACATATTGTATGATTTCATTTACATGAGATGTTCAGAGAAGATAAATCCATAGAGACAGAACACAGATTGGTGGTTGTCAGGGGGTGGGGGAAGGGATAATAGAGAAGAATTGTTTAATTAGTACAGAGTTTTAATTTGGAGTGAGTGATGGAAATATTTTAGAATTAGATAGATGTGTTGGTTGTACAACATGGTGAACGTCCAAAATGACACTGAAGTATCTTTCCTGAAGTGGTTATTTTATGTTCTTAATATATAAATTTTACCTCAATCATTTTAAAAAAAACTCAATTCTAGAGTGCTGGCCAGGGACAAAATAAAAGTTGCTGGTATATATAAATAAATAAATACATATATTACTTCCTCTCATTTGTTGTTAGCAAAAGAATAGACAATCTAATAAGCATGCAACTTTATTATATATTGTCATAATTTTTTTTTTTTGAGAGCCTTATTAGCTTTTACCACCTGGTTCAAAGTAACATATACACACAAATACTGATAAATTGCATAATAGTTGTAATGCATTTGCACCAAGATGCTTTTGATTTCTACATAGTATACTTTTTCATTGAATATTATGAATATTAGAATTTGGTGAATACTGTTTATTTGGCAGGGAAATGCTGTGACTGCATCTGTACTTGTCAATTCCATTATAGTTTTATGTGTTTGTAAGCTAGGTTTTAAAACAGAGATGAAAATAGTCTATCTGATCATATAATAATATATGTATTTATATGGGCATATATACTTGTAATGTTTCAAAATGAGATTCTATCTGGAATCACCGAAGGTGGAGAAGGGGAAATAATGGCTTCTAACCTTTTATATGCTTGTTATGGTTGTTTCAATTTCACATCTTTGGCCACCAGCAATTTTATGTCAACATCATCTTTTATCAATTATCAAAACTTTCTAAGCTAGACCATATCCGTCTCTTTTCATTTCAATAAAGTTAATACATTTCTCAAGAAAAAAAAAGAGAACCAACTTAATCACTAAAGTTACTATAATCACTGTCTGACAATGGGTAAATTCAAATTTTATTTTATAAATTTGAGTAAAGTTTTTCTGTAGATATTGACTTGTCAAAGTTAAATGTTAGAAATTTTTATTTATTTTTTATTTTTATTTTTTATTTTTGAGCTGGAGTCTCACACTGTTGCCCAGACTGGAGTGCGGTGGCCGCTCCTGGCCACCGCAGCCTCAACCTGCTGGGCTCCAGCGATCCTTCCGCCTCAGCCTTCCAAGTAGCTGGAACTACAGGCGCGTGCTACCACGCCCGGCTAATTTTTTTTTTTTTTTTTTTTTTTATTGTAGAGATGAGGTCTCGCCAAGTTGCCCAGGCAGGTCTCGAACCCGCAGGCTCAGGCAATCCACTCACCTCAGCCTCCCAAAGTGCGGGATTACAGGTTGAGCCACTGCGCCCTAGAAATTAATTAAAGTAGATAATTTGAAAAACATTTTGGGAAAGTGAAAAATAGCTTTTTCCAAACTCTGGGTGTAAAAGAATGTTGCTAATTTAGGTATTGGAGACTACTTGGTTTCCAATTAAATGTGTGCTGACTCTGAAACCCTTCACAATGTCGAGAACTTCAAATATAAAGCTGTGGATGTTCTGTTGGTGCAGAGATCAGAGGAAAAATCAGGTCTTGCTTCACAAATCCCTAAACTATAAAGGATTCTGGGAATTCCTCTTTTCCTTCCTCAGAAAATATAATCAAACCTGGTTTCTAGGCTTGAATTTTAAAAATCCATATGCAAAGTAGTATTTTTATTTTATTTATTTATTTATTTTTTGCAAAGACTCAGGATACATACAGTGATAGAATTTCTTTTCTAAGGATTCAACATTGTTGAATGTCTGACTGAGCATTTTAAGTTCAACTAGCTGGGCAAAGAAGTGTTTTGTTGTATTTTGTTTTTCCTGTAAAGTTTAATATAGGTAAGAAAGTGGTTTGTTGAATTATGCTTTTTATTTGGCAAAGTAAATGCTAATTGTTGTCTACATTTTTTCCTTATTTTTTCATAATTTAATTTACTTAGCCCATGTGGCTTCCTGATTATGTAATGGCATGGTTTTGTGTTTATTAGAATAGTTGAGACATTGTTCTAATTTATATACCATTCATTATATATATATATATATATACACATACACACACATATATACAGTGTTTATATTCTTAAAAAATAGTGTTCATTGTAGAAGTATTTTTAGTAAATTTTAAAAATAAGATTATTGCCCTCCCTTAAAATACCAGAAAGTCCCATGTCTAGAAAAATTCTACACATACTGTTTACTAACCTATGCTTAAATCTCCAGTAGCTTATATTGGCCACAAAATCCTGTTCTATAATTTGTTAATCAACAGTGATTTTTAAACTTGTAAGAAGCTCTATTTTTATCCGAAGTTAACATTTTAGTGATACTTTATTTATACAGATACAGACTTCTACAGGATATCATGACTTAAATTTAAATGAAACAGGAGGGAAAGATGGGAGAAGGGAAAAGACAGAAAAGTCATAAATATAAATAATCAAGCACACGATTTCTCCACCTTTGCATGCTTCTATTCTTTTATTTTGCAGTCTCAGATTTTCCGGCAGACAGTTCTAACCATAGCACTGAAACCAAGTTCTCATGTGTATAATTAAGTTCTATCTACTTTAAATGCCTCTTGTGTTGTGGGACTTGACCTGGTCAGTGATGTTAGGCTTTCATTCCAGAGGCAAGTCGATTTTTCCAAAATCATCCAGCAGTCTGGCCAAGTCATGCAGGCCTTGTTGCTTTTTTGAGGACAACAACAACAAAAATCAAAACCCAAAACCTGACAAGAATAACCCAATATAGGCTTCATTCCTAGAGTGATTCGTATGCTGAATCCTAGTATTCATTTTCCAAGGAGAAAATGAACAGCATCATCCAATATCAAATATAAAATGTAATGAAGTCATTTGACAAATAGTCTGTACTCTTAAATCAAGCTTCAACGATGCAAAGAAAATTTATATGTAGCATATAATTTTAGTGTGTTGAGTAAATAATTGATATATGCAATTGTTTAAAATATTGTTTCCCAAATAACTAAAAATAGGACTATTACTCAACCCAGCAATCCCACTACTGGGTTTCTACCCAAAGAAGAGGAAATCATTATATTTAAAAGGTACTTGCATTTTTACTTCCTTTATTGAAGCACTATTCACAAAGATATGTAATCAATCTATGTGTCCAACTGATGTTTGGATAAAGAAAATGTGACACACACACACACACACACACACACACACACACAGACACACAGGGATACTATTCTGCCATAAAAAAGAATGAAATCACGTCTTTTTCAGCAATATGGATGGAACTGGAGAACATTATCCGAAGAGAAACAACTCAAACAGAAAGTCAAATATCGCATATTCTCACTTGCAAGAGGAAGCCAAGTAATGTGCACAACGGACATAGAGTGTTGCATAACAGACATTGGAGACTCAAAAGAGTGGGGGTGGATACAATGTACGTCATTTGAGTGATAGTTTCACTAAAAGCCCAGACTTCACCACTGTGCAATATATGCATGTAACAGAACTATACTTGCACCCCTTAAATTGATACAAATTAATTAAACATGTTTTACTATTTGCTGTGAGTTAATTGTGCTTCCTGTTATATACTACTGTGTTGCTCATGTTTTCCTTGTGAATTTGTATTTACTATCACGTTTTGTTGCTGAAAGTTGAGGTAAACCAGCATGTCAGTTCACTGAGCTTTGTCCTTATCAGTTAGTGCAAGACTGCCCTCATTTCACTTTACCTCACTTTATTTTCCCCTTTCCCCATGATGCCTCCCTATTCCACTTCCAACATGGGCATTTTCTTTCATATGCTTGCTATATGTCCTTAAAAATTAATAAATTGTTGGAAAATTTTTTCTGTCTCTTATACATTTTCATATGTATTTTACTACTTTAGTCATTGAACTCTGTTTTTGAAATATATGTATGTTTCTGTAATGTATTTCATTCCTTCTACAAAATTGTATTCCATAGTATGCATTCACCATGGTTTCCATTTCCCCAGTGATTTTCCCTGGGTGCTTCCAACTCCCACAACCACAAACATTGCCATGGTATACTTGCACTGCTCCCATGTGACACCATGTGATATTTTTGCTATCACTTTGCTAGCTCTTAATAGTCACCACATATATTTCAGAATTGCAATGGACCAATGACTGCTATATATTTTTATCTTCTCCCAACTTTGTGAAGAGGAACATTTTTTGTAACTCTCAGTATCTTGCTCTACTGGGATATACCGACAGCATGGGAGGCAGATAGTTTGTAGTTTGTATGTCTCTGGAGGGAGAGGACACATATCTGTGCTTGATGTAGGGACTATCACACATCACCCATAGATGCTGGGCTTTAAGCTTGATGCTCTGACCAGATGAGATTTTTGTACTGACTGTAGTTGGACGGCAGGAGGAAGAGTGAACCAAATGATTAGAAAGGCAAACTGTGGTTCCTATTAATACTGCTCATGAAATACCATGTCTAGCTTTTTGCCATTTGGTCAAATGATAGTGTGGGATTATGTGACAGAGGTGACACCATCATTTCTGGCTCAAATATTTAGTTTTTGGTGTGAGATCCTCCAGAACACTCTTTTCTTCTGTCACAATGACCAGCAATATTGCGGATTGCGTTTCTCTGTCAATCTATGTACAGATATGAGGACAGTAGGCAGAAAGCCATCCATAAGACCCATAATGAACATGTCGCATGAATAAAAATAAATCTGTGTTGGTTTAAGTCATTGAGATTTTGAAAATATTTATTTCCAGAGCTTAACTTGTAGGGTACATACATGTGAGTGGGAACACTGGGCCTTTGGGCATCCACAGATGATTTTGATAAGTACTTGCAAGAGAGTACTCCATAAATTCTTGCTAACACAAGGCATTATCACTTCTCTAAATTTTGCCATTCTTGAATATGTATGGTGCAAACATTTTCTGTATTTTCCATTAGATTGATTTCTAAATACTTAATAGCTTTTAATTTTGTGAATGTATCTTTACTATTATTATTATAATTTCACCTTTGCTAGTGCTATTATAGAAGGAAGCTAGCTTTTGTAAGTTGGCCTAGTATTGGTCAACATTTCTGGAGATTCTTATTAATTATTTAAGGGGAAGATTATTTCTGTGTAGGAGACCATGCAATAATAATGACAGTATTATTTCTCTCTTTCAATCCATACACCTGCTATTTTCTTGTCTTGCAATATTAATGAGAAATTCGAATGCCAAACTGAACAATAGCATAGCTACTTAGTTCCTGAATGTAATGAGAATGACTCTAAACTTGTTTCATTAAAAGTAATGGTTACTATTAGTTAAAGAAGTCACCTTGCAGTTCTATTTTTCTAATGTGTTTCTTATACATGAACAAGTGTAAAGTTTATCAACTGCTTCCCCCATCATTTACTCTACTCATATGATGGATTATATGAAATGTTTTCAACATGATGTCAACAAATATTTTTATTTATGGGATAAGCTTCACTTGAAGATAATGGATTATTTTTAAAATATTGTTATACTCAACTAGTATTTTATTAAGGATTTCTGTACCTATCTTCACAAGTGAATAGATTTATCATTTTTCTTACCTTATTTTTATAGTTTTAGAATCAGAACTAAACTAGACTCAATATGTTGAATCGATTTTAATTATTTCTATTTTTCATAGTATCATGAATATGTTGGAATTCATCTGTTTATTAAATACTGATGAAACTTATTTGGAAAACAGTGGCTTTTGGGGACTTTCAAAAGTAGTTGTTAATTTCACTTTCAATTACTTTAAAGGGTATTGGTCTAAAGTTTCTTATTTCTTCTTGTGCCAATATTGGGTTTTTATGTGTTCTAGCATATTATTTATATTATCAAGGTTATGGAATGTATTGGCATATACAGTTGTCCCATGAACATGTGTTTGAGCTACGTGGGTCCATGTGTGTGTGGTGTGTGTGTGTGTGTGTGTGTGTTCATCAAATACAATAGGCCCTCTATATTGGCAGCTTCCTCATCTGCAACCAAACTGGATCAACAGTGTTCATGGAGTGCTAATCCAGCATATACAGAAGGCCAGTTTTTCTTTTCCTGGGGTTCCACAGGACAAACTGTGGGACTAGAGTATGGCTTGGGCATCTGTGGGTCCTGGAGCCAATACTCGATGGATATCTTGGGACAATTATAATTGTTTTTGTATCTTTGAGCATTTTAATTCCTATTGTCTAGAGATAATTCCTCTTTTTGTCATGTAACTTATAACTTTAGATGATCTGTCTTCTTAATTTTATCACTATTACTGTTTTGTATGTTTTACCTATTTTTTCAAAGACTTTTGTCATCTTTTCTGCGTGTCCTTCTCATTATCTTTGCTTATTTTTTTTTTACCATTTCCTTTTATGTTGTTTCTGTTATTCCATTTTGTTACTTTCACCTATAACTTCTTAATTTGAATACCTAAAAGTTGGTTTTTTAAATGACTATTTGAATTTACTGTTTTCTAACATAACGTTTTATAATTATAAATTTCACTGAGTATTTATTTAGTTATATTTCACAATCTTGGATTATAGTTTTTTCTTGGTCATTTTTAAATAAGTGTTTTGAAATTTATAATTTCCTTGTTATAGTTTCCTTTTTAACTAAAAGGCCTTAGAAATTAACACTTTAATAATGGAATATTAAAACTATTTAAATTTTATTTGACAAATATTTATTGAGTAACACCAGTTTTTTGTTTTTTTTTTTGAGTCAGAGTGTCACTCTGTTGCCCAGGCTGGAGTGCAGTGGCACACTCATGACCATCCCAGCTCCAACCTATTGGGCTCTGGTGATCTTTCTGCCTCAGCATTCCAAGTAGCTGGAACTACAGGCACGCACTACAGCGCTCAGCTAATTTTTTTTTTTATATTGTAGAGACGAGGTCTTGCCAAGTTGCCTGGGCTGATCTCAGGCTCAGGCAATCTACTTGCCTCAGCCTCCCAAAGTGCTAGGATTACAGGCTGAGCCACCAAGCCTGATCAATACCTGTCTTCGTAATGCTTATATCCAAGTGAGAAAGACAAAAAAAAATAAATATTATAATTAAGTAAATCACATAGCATGTTATAAGGTGATGAGAGCTACAGAGAAATATAGAGCTAAGGGAGGGAGGTTGAGAATTGAGACAAGGGAGATTCAATTTCAAAAGGAGGAGTTAACATTTAGTCTTATTGAGAGACTAGTATCTGAGCAGATACTAGTATCCCACCCCTGAACCTCAAGGAGTGGGATAGAAAAGAGGCCAATGGGGCATGAATGGAGTGAAGAATAGAGAGAGTTCCTTTTCTATGCTGTAACATAGTAGTTAAAATCAGGTGACGAGAGGAAGTATGGGAGGTATCGAGGTTGCATGTTTTTAGGGAAATGATGAAGGTTTGAAATAGTAATTGTGAACAACTGAAGAAGGAGCTGACTAGGACCTGCATCTCGGGATGAGTTTGAGGATCAGACGTGGGTTGGAGTCCATGGACATCTAGCAATACCATGCAATACATGGGAAATCTTTCCAAACTGCTAAGTAACTTAAAAAATATACAATTGGACTTGTCATGAGTTGGAGTTTTTCCAGGCGGATGAAGGTAAGAAATAAAGATGCAAAGATGTCAAGAGTTGGCAAGAGATTGAATGAGTATTTCAACTCAGTTTTAAAAAGACAAGTAGCTTTGCATGGGGAAGCAAATAATTTTTGGATAATGAAGAGATCCCTTAAAAAATCAAAATATGATAGGCATGTGTACACATCTGTGGGTTTTTTTTTCCTGCTAGAGTAAAAAACTTTTATGGTCTATATCTGTGATGTAGAAGAACTGCATGATTATCAAGGGTGACTTAGCAAATAAGTCGCTGGAATGAAACGGAAGTTTTCTCTATTCTATTCCTTTGAGGAAAGAGAGGTTGACTATGTTCTTATTAGTAACTGGTACTTTTTTATTTTCAAGGGATAAGAAACCATTTTTTTTGTAGTTGTTACTAAGAATAGGGTCCAATGTGTTATCAAGTTCCCTCATTTCAAGGATCAGAGAGAACATTTATGTTTTCGCAGTCTAAATAAAAAGACAGAAAGAACACTGATGAGGAGACAATGGATTAGGGTGAGAAGAAGTAAAAGGAACTCTGGCTGCAGGAAATATGAAGGACTATTGGGCCTCTTTCGTGAGGCAGGTTCCATAGAGTTCAGGAACTATGCTGGATTAGATCATTTACCTCAGATCTGCTGACAAATCTATAAGCTAAATGCTCTCTATTATTTGAGTGGGAGTATGGCCTCTTTGTGATCTTCCTGCCTAAGTGTAGTCATCTTGTGAATAGGTTCAACATTTTGTCCTCACTTTGAAACTTCACATGCCCGATTGTAATCACATTAGAGAATCTACCTGAAATCTTCTAGAAGATTATCTCTAGAAGACCATTACATACCATTAGCTTCCATGCCTGTATAGTATATTGATTGAAAAAGTCACATAAATACCATGTTTTCAAAGTATTTTTTCTAATTTTTTGAAGCAATACACTAAAATAAGCTAAGGTTTAAAATTATAAAGCAAGAAATTTTCTGGAAAATTATAACTATTAAGATGTTATATGTGCCAGGCTCGGCGGCTCAGTCTGTAAACTCAGCACTTTGGGAGACTGAGGATAGTGGATTGCCTGAGCCTGCGGGTTCAAGACTAGCCTGGGCAACTTGATGAGATCTTGTCTCTACAAAAAATCAAAAATTAACCGGGTGTGGTAGTGCGCACCTGGAGTTCCGGCTACTTGGAAGATTGAGGTGGAAGATCACCAGAGCCCAGCAGGTTGATGCTGGGGTGGCTGTGAGTGTGTCACTGCCCTCCAGCCTGGGCGATGGAGTGAGACTCCAACTTGGGGGAAAAAAAGATGTTATATGCAATACAAAGAAATGTGTCTCTCTTAAAATGTGTATACATGGTTTATTTTTCTTGCTATATTGTACTAAAACACACTAAGCACTAGATTGGAGAAAAATGCATGCAGACGTTTAAATCAAGTCATTAAATACAGTAATCTCAGATACAGATAAAATGTAGACAGTTAATCTTTTATGATTCATTAATCTTGAACTGGGCTGAGTTAATCATTTGCAGCTGTCACAGGTAAAATCCCGCTTCCATTTCAAGTAGCTACTGTAGTTAAGTTCAACATATGGACTCGTAACTTAAAGAATGTTCTTACTTAAAGAAACTCTATGATTTAAAAAAATCAATACCAAATAGATCAGGCATAGACTCCAGTCCTTGCAGAATTCATTAGTCTAGATGCACAATTTTTAAATGTTATTATATAAATTTATGGTTTTTCACTTTTGCAAATACTTGTATAATAGATTTTCATAAAGTCTGTACTTCTTTCACAAAGTCTATTCTTGTATGTGTGTCATGAGAATCACTTAAGACAACTTAAATCCTATTGCTTTAGGTGTTCAATAGGACCGTTATTGGGTCATATTTTTGGGTAAATGAGATCCATTATTCCTGGGTTATCAGTTTAATTGAATTGAAACTTTACATTGTGATGGCTCGTGTATGTAAACAATTGAATTTATAATTATATAATGAAGAACACATTTTATTTTAAAAGTTATTTTCCTCTCCTTTAAAGTTTTAATAGGGCATATTTTATATCTTAAGTCTTATTTTGTTTTGTTTAATTAGCTGAAGACTACTCACATAGTTCATTTCACTGTTAATCACTTATATTCAGGATTGGTTTGTATATAAACATATGTTCTGAATAGGGTGATGATGAAATAAGAGTCTTATACCAATGGCCGGGCTCAGTGGCTCAGCCTGTAATCCCAGTACTTTGGGAGACTGAGGCGGGTGGATTGTCTGAGCCCATGGGTTCTAGACCAGCTAGGGCAACTTGGCGAGAACTGGTCTCTGCAATAAATCAAAAAATTAGCCGGGCATGGTAGGTATCACAGGAGCCCAGCAGGTCGACGCTGAGGTGGCTCGTGAGTGTGCCACTGCACTCCAGCCTGGGTGAGAGAATGAGACTCCAACTCAAAAAATAAAACAAATAAAAAAAGAATCTCATGCCAGCTATTGATGTTCTTAATTAGTACTAAAATTTGATGTATTTTCTTTGTATTATTATTGAAAACTGTTGCAATCATGTAAGCAACTTGTTGGTTATGTGTCAAGTAAGCAACCAAATGCAATCTTGAGCAGATGCAACACATGCAAAGACATCAAATGATTTCTGAAATAAATTCAAATCCCTATTATTAAGTTACGGCTGTTCAAATGATTTTTGAATTCCCTTTTCTAGCATGCTATAATTGAGATGAAAATGAATTGACATAATTTTACTATTCCAATTCGAAAACACTAATTTCCCATTAAATGCAATAACCACTCAGAAATCTAGCCAATTAATTCTACCTACTTTAGAATGAAATTTCAGACTTTTTTCCTTACAATCTTTTATGTAGTACTTAGAATATTATGAGTGCTTAAAAACATGAAAATATCTGTAAATTCCTCAACTTTTACATTTGTGAAAAGATGCAAAATGTTGAAACAAATAGATCACATATTCAAACTTGAATTTATATTTGTGATGCAGAATCACTTTTATAGTTTAGTTCATTTATCTTTATTGGGGGAAATAAGATACATAGACTATTTCTTGGTGCTGATTTAAACAAAGAGTTTTCTATTTTCTAAAGAACATATTAAAAACACCTTTGGTGCTTTGATTTCAAATATGAAACAATATTATACATAATGATTGTGTTGATTTATTTCTTATTTGGGGTTTATCATATGTGCTACTGGAAAGTATTTACAATAGTGTGAAGAATTTTGATGGGTTTTAGATTAGATTCATTCAAACCTTTCTAAATGGATATATTCCCAGATTTCAGAGAATGACTCTCTTAAACGGAATAATCATCTTATCAAGTGCATTAAGTAGCAATGTTTACAATGCTTCACAAATGAGAATCTGAATGTTTCACGGGAGATGATTACTGCTGATTCTTTTTAGGACTGCTCCCTGTTACTTGCAGAGTTTAGCGTAAGAATGTAGAAGTGTCAAAGGCTTGATCTTCCTATACTTTTATAGGTCTAACTCCACCATAACAGAATTAATATTAATTCCCCGTAATAATGCTCACCTCCTACATTTGTTCTATACAGTGAAAGATATAACAAACTATGTTTTCTAGTGCCAACATAATGAATTACCATGAACTGGGTGACTAAGAACAACAGAAATGCATTCTCTCACAGTTTGTGGAGGCCAGGAGTCCAAAATCAAGTTATTGGCAAGGTTCATTCCCTCTGGAGTCAGGATACACTTCTGGGGGAAGCTAAGAGAGAAGTGTGGCACAGTATATGGAATCCTTAGCATTCCTTGGCTTGAGGACTCATCATTCCTTTACTTGCCTCCGTGATCATATCATTTTCTTCTCTGTGTTCCTGTGTGTCCTTTTCTGTCCTGTATAAAGAATCTTATAATCTTTTAATCTTACCTCCATCCTTACCTTAATGATATCACAAAAATCCTATTGCCAAATAAAATCACATTCTGAGGTCCTAAGTAGACATAAATTTGGAGGGAACACAATTCAAAAACTATAGTTATGGAAAATGCTTTATTATTGGCAAATATTGCTGAGGCTAACATTCTCTGTGTCTAGATATAAAGACTATCTAAAAGTTTGGAAACTTTATTATAAATCAGGCATTATTCACTAATGTATTAATTTATTTGATACTCAGAAAACCCTACAAATTAAGTACTGATGTTATCTCTAATTTACTTAAGAGAAAACTGAAAGCACAGAGGGGTTGACTGTGTTTTTCCAGTTACTGTAGCTGTTAAATTGAATGGCTATATTTTAATCTAAATTTCCAGGACCAGAGCTCACACTCTTAACCACCAACGTATTACCATAAGGAAAGAGGAGGGAGAAGTAAGGAAAAGCAAAGAAACCAATAATTCTGAAAGACTAATATACCCAGGTGCATGTTAGGTAATTTAACTTTAATAACAGACCACCCCGATAGGTTTTATCATTATTTTCCATTTTCCTGATAAAAGAATGGTAGTTAAAAAATAGAAATTTGCCTAAAGTTCCATAGGTATTAACATCCAAATCCTGCTGTGGCTGCTTTCAAAGCTCATTCTGATTCACGAATATGTTGCCTTCCTTGTTCTAGGGATAATGGGTTTTAACAATCTTCTCACAATTAGTTTGTATATTTCTAGATGAATTAACTTTCCCTTCTTAAAAGTAATTTGCTGAAGAATTATTAAAGAAGTAGGCCCCATTTCTCTTCAAATGTATAATGATTTGGTTACATTTTTTCAAAATGTGTCTGATTATTAAATATTGTGAATGTAATGCCAGTAGTCATGTAAGTGGTAAACAATAATTAATATTTTATAAATTGTGGGAAAATATAAATTTAATAAAATTAACTTAACCTGGAAAATATAAGTATATCAAATTTGAATATTATGTTACTATATCATGTATTTAAAATATGCTTAAAACATGAAGACATGCATGACTCACTTATAAAATTTTAAAGTAATGATTTAATTTTGTAGCAGTGTAAAAATGAGTATGCTTTTGGGCCAATTTCTAGTCTCATTCCCATGAACTTAAAATTGGAAATAAGTGTTCAAAGATATTTAGAGATCGACTATTTTAGAAACCACATGGAATTTCTGGAAGGTGAAAAAATCTGACTTTTTTATAATGAGCTTTTTTATCAGGGAGCATTGACAGATAAAAAATATTCAGCAATATTTTTCTTTTAATCTCTTGCCTCATGATTCATAAACAAAACCTCTATTTTTAAAAATATCAGTCTGACAAGTTTTTTATCTTACCATATATTTTATATCTAACTGGCATCCTTACCGCACAGCATATTATCCTATCTTTGCATTCTTGGCATTAAAGCACTTTTATATATTATAGATAATGTTGTATTAATAGAAGCAGTACAATTAATTTGAAGAAAATTGTCGTTAACTTTGGTTAGAAAATTATTAAAGAATCATGCCATCACTATCGAATGGAATAAATGAAAATAACAATTTTATGGAAGTTGAAAGAAAATAAAGTGGCATAGTATATTTATAGTCTCTACTTTAATTTGAACATTTGTAAAATATCGCACGTTTGTGTCATGTTCATGTTGTTATATATTCAGTTTGGGATTCAAATGAAACGCTAAAGGGACACGCAATATTGTGGTCATTTATAGTAATAATAGAGCCACTTAAAAAGTTTTAGGAGAAAGCCGGGCTCGGTGGCTCAGCCTGTAATCCCGCGCCTTGGGAGGCTGAGGTGAGTGGATTGTCTGAGCCCGCGGGTTCGAGAATCTCCTGGGCAATTGGCCAGACCTCATCTCTACAATAAATCAAAAATTAGCCGGGTGTGGTAGCACGTGCCTGTAGTTCCAGCTGCTTGGAAGGCTGAGGCGGAAGGATTGCCGGAGCCCAGCAGGTCGAGGCTGCGGTGGCCGGGAGCGGCCACTGCACTCTAGTCTGGGCGACAGAGTGAGACTCCAACTCAAAAAAAAAAAAAAAAGAAAAAAGTTTTAGGAGAAATTTGTGCATACGCTATAGTTTGTTCACTGAAAAGACCCTGATACAACTACAATTATGATTCTTCTTTGTTGTATGTAATTTAACCCGTCATTTACCATCTCAGAAGCAGTACATTAGCAACACTCCTCAGTGGTACCTATCTGGAAATAGGTAATAGAAAATAGACATGGAAAAATTTTCTGTGTTGCTTCAAATGATCATCTATTAATTACTTCAGTACATATTTACTAAACTCCTACTTGTGACAGCTTTTTGCTACCCAATAACGACTCATTGTTTAGTGAGAAATAGAATGGTCCTTGTCTTCCAGCAGGCACATGATTACACAAGGCTGAAAACATGTGGGAGTTGTATTCAAAAGTTTTTGTTGACTAAGGATAGCATAAACAAAAAAGCCAAATAAAAAATTCATGAATATGCCAAAGAACATTTCTTGGCACTTGATTTGACACATTACATATAGGGTTGTTTTGTGGGAAGGGCTTTTATTTATTTTCCTTTGAAAGCAAAATGAGTATGTGCATCATAGATAAAGACTGTTGCCTTTTTGAAATGCGCATGTTAAAATAAATCAATAATTTAGGGTAGAATGCTTGCCTCGCATTATTTTGTCTCCACAGTCTTGCTCACTCTTTTGTAACTGTCTGCAGATATACAATTCATACACATATACATCCAACCACTCCCCCTGACATCCTTTCTTATTAAAAATTTCTATCAGTACTCTAAGATTCAGGTCCAATTCTTAATCTATCTTACTGTTTTTCCAAGTTCATCTCATGTGTGGATTTCCATAGCAATCATTTCCCGTACCAACATTTGGTTCAAGAGGGGCTTGCAGTGATCCCCACTATAGACTCTCTGGAGACAAACGGCTTAGGCCAAAGGCTGAGTCTTATTTTGTTAACTATATTATCCAAATAAAATGGCATAGATCTTGATTCCTTGGGAAGAGTAGGTAGATAAATACCCATCTCAATATTTAGAGCGTTAATAATTTTTAGTAAACAGCATTTAAAAATTTTCATTGTCACTTTTAAATTACTTTGTTTATATATTTATCTAAATATTTCAAGCAAATGATTTAAAAAGACAATAGTTTGCCAGGCATGGGGGTTCATGCATGTAATCCCAACATTTAGGGAGGCTGAGGTGGGAAGATTGTTTAAGCCCAGGAGTTCGAGACCAGCCTGGACAATATAGGGAGATCTCAATTCCAAGAAAAAAAAAAAGAAAAGAAAAGAAAGAAAATCAAAGCCAAAAGTGTTAAAATATTTATAACAGCAACCAGAATAAAAATAGTTCTTCCTTGCCCTCTTTCCATCTCACTTACTTCATTTCTCTCCCCAGATGCACTCACTTGACTGTATATCTTTGTTATCTATGGCACATATTTGAGAAATTTGGCCAATACTTCAGTGAAATAGTTAACCCATACAGCAATGCAGGAATCACTCATTGGTCAAACTTAAGAATAAAATGTAGTTACTATATTAAGTTATATAATTAAATGACACTAAATATAATGTAATCAATACACACAGTTAAACATTGTTTAGTAATTTCTTATCACAATGCGAAAGATTGCTTTTACTTAGTTTTCTTCTGGCTTCCTTAAAAAAATCATGTTTTAGTCTTCAAATTTGATTGGACTTTTTATCAAGGAGCTCTGGAGTTAACAAAGCCCCTTAGAATTTTTCTGAATTAGGCTAAGACTGTGAGTTTTTTTACCTCCACATCCAGACTTATTAATACATACCCATATCAGTCACAAGACGTAGGCAGCTGTGGATGAACATAACCTTGGTTGAAGGGGTTCCCTGCATCTGAGGAAATTCTGAAGGAGCTAGCAGCTGAAGAAAATGCAAGGACAGCACTCTTCCCAGCTCTGACAGATTCCCCTTTGGAAAGAGATAGAAGTAGAGCTTCCTTGGTTCATCACGGTGGCATATGTAGTCTGTTAAAAATGTATAATGGTTCAAGTAACACTTCCAGGAAATGAGAAACACCTTTACAAGGTCAATGGAACATTTAATGTGAATTGTTGACAGGTGATAAATTAATAGGTTTTGTTTTATTACAACGTGCTTGCAATTTGATTAGAGAAATTGACTTTAAAATAAATGTATCTGTTCTACATAATGGCTAGAAATAGGTATGTCATAGAAGCCTAGTGGTTTCAATTTTTAAACAAATTTTTAAAAATCATTGGGTAAAAAATGAAATATGTTTGTCTTGACTTTCAGGAAAGAATTTAAATCTAGTTGTGTGTGTGTGTATATGCTTTTTTAAATGATCACTCAAGATTTATGATTCAATAATTTTTTCCCAAGGCCACCAAAGGCTATTGTGAAGTTCTGCTTCTGCTATTTTCCAAAGGATATTGGAAGGTTTATAGATGCAATCAATTGTTTCTTTTTTTTTTTTCGGTTCAGTGACTTGAAGACCATTAATCATGTGATTTTAGAACCAGAATTTGGAATTAAAGAGCATGAATAAAGTTTACAAAATGATGGTCCACAAGTCAAAGCTGTCTGCTGACAAATTTGTCCCACTTGTATTTATATCATTATGAATTCATTGCTATAAGTTGAATTAGTTGCTCTTCTCTGCCCCATTCTTAGGAAGAATTATACTCTTCCAACTGAGACATTAGTTTTGGCCCTATGACTGTTTTGTTATGTATTATTCTGGCTTTAAAAAACACTGGATAATTTGCCACATTCTCCTCTCTGTTGTAACTCAGTCAGCCTAGAGTAGCTATGACAAATAGCAGACGAGCAGCAAAGTCCCAGGCAACCTGTGATGACCTTGAAGAACACACAAGAAATAAATTATGTCACTGTAAGCCATTAAAATTTTCAAATTGTTACTACAGAATAACTTCAACTCTTCTTATAGATTTGTTAATAATTATAACATAAAACCTATAACTTCTGATCTAATTAAGATATCTGGTAATTTCACTACTGGATAGTTGTTGGCCCTTCAAATAAACAGTGCATTCTTCAGTTTACCAAGGTGTCCACACAGCTTTTGTCTGTATGTATATATATAGAGAGAAAAACTCTATGAAAGTTCTCCTGTCAATTCAACCATTCTGTCTACCATGTGAATTTAATCTGTGTGTATATACACACAAATACACATATATTTATGGTAATTACAATATGTCTCAAAACATTAGAAATATTTCATTAATGTTAAAAATAAAACAGGCATGTCTGTTACCATTTTTATTTAACATTTAATTGGACATATTAGCCAATCTACAAAAGGAAAAAAAGAGTTATGTGAACTGAAAAAGATGAGACAAATTTATTAAGGTTTACAGGAATGCAACTAATAAATTTAAAAAGATCCAGTTGATTAACTATTAAAACTAACATGAGATCATTAATATGTCTTATAAAAAGAAATATACCACATCTCATAGTTTTCTAACGTATTTACAATGCACAGTAATACAATATAAAAAAAAACAATTTTGCAAGAAGAAATACTATGCAGAGTTTCTTGAGAAAAAATTAAAAGACATTATCATCAATTAATTTACACATTAATACAATTGTAATCAAAATCCAAGTATTATTTTAGGGAACCTGATAAAATAATTCTAAATTTCTATTAGCATGCTATTGAAATAATAAAAATGGAAGAATAGAAAGAAAAAATATAGAAAGTTACAACATAATGACATTAAAATATGTCAAAAAATTAAAATAATCAATTTAAGTGTGGTACTATCTTGAAAGATAGAGTAATGAAACAAAAAAGAGAAGCTCATAAAACAAGAGAATTTAGTATGTGTGGCTAGTGGAAATTTTTTTTAAATGGTAAAATGAGTAAGAGTAATAAGTGTATAAACCCATAAAGGTTTATAAAACCTGAGAACGAAATGATAAAGGTTAGACCCAGTGTATAAAATAAGAAGAATATGAGATCATCAAAACCCTGTGATAATAAAACACAATTTAAAAAATCAATCTGAAAAAGTTTATATAAGGGTGTTCCTATTTTCAAAGTAAAGACAGTTCCTCTAAATCAGTAAAAAATACACACTCCAAAAGAAAAAAGGACAACATGAATTATTGCCCTAGTCAAGAATATTTCAGTATTGATATGAAAAAAGTTCAGCACAAATTCACTTGCATAGAAAGGGGGATGCACTTGTTCATTTAACTGGAAGACCTACGTAGAGCTGGATTCAGCTGTTTAAACTATGGCATCTGACCTTTTCATCCATTCTCTCTGTTGTTTCCTTATATGCTGGCTTCATTTTCAGTTAAATCCATTTCTCATAGTGACAAGGGGACTGCTTGCAGTTTCAGGAATGCATCCTATTCTATCTCCAAATAAAAAGGCTTCCCATTAGCAAAATTTTAATCTCTGATTTGCTGTGTTGGACCATGTGGCAATCGTGGACTAATCACTGAAGTAAGGGATGGTTTCCATATTGATCAAGCCTTGGTCACATAAATTCTTTCATGTGGCATCAGCTCACCCAATCCAAGTGAACTTCATATATCAGGAAGGCAGATTTCTTACAGAAAATAAGAGTTCTGTTCCTAGAAAAATGAGGTCTAGGTTAGATGACACAGTACTGGCCCAAATATGAATTTGGACAAGAATGACAACTTAGTTGAAATTTCTTCATTTTACATTTATCATAATACTACATGAAAGGGATCGGCAGTAGTGGGTCACTGTCAGGAGATGGGGGGGGGGACTCATAACATCAATAAGGGTACCTGATCCCAAACCAGGCAAAGTGAGAACCAATGGGAGGCCCATACTTCACCTGTATGATGGCCACTTATGTACCTAACACTGAACTGTACCTGGCATCTTTTATTTTTTATTTTGAGTTGGAGTCTCACTCTGTCGTGCCGGCTGAAGTGCAGTGGCACACTCACGGTCACCCCAGCGTTGACCTGCTGGGCTCCGGTGAACCTTTCGACGCCTCAGCCTTCCAAGTAGCAGGAACTACAGGTGCGTGCTATCGCGCCCAGTCAATGGTTTTTTTTTTGAGTTGGAGTCTCACTCTGTCGCCAGACTGGAGCGCAGTGGCCGCTCCCGGCCACTGCAGCCTCGACTTGCTGGGCTCTGGAGATCCTTCCGCCTCAGCCTTCCAAGTAGCTGAAACTACAGGCGCACGCTACCATGCCCGGCTAATTTTTTGATGTATTGTAGAGATGAGGTCTCGCCAAGCTGCCCGGGTGGGTCTCGAACCCCCGGGCTCAGGCAATTCACTCACCTCGGCCTCCCAAAGCGCGGGATTACAGGCTGAGCCTCTGAGCCCGGCCAGATTTTTTTTTTTTTAATTGTAGAGACGAGGTCTAGTCAAGTTGCCTGGGCTGGTCTCCAACCCTCAGGCTCAGGCAATCCACTCACCCCGGCCTCCCAAAGTGCTGGGATTACAGACTGAGCCACCGAGCCCGGCCAGTACCCTGCATCCTTAAAATAAAAAAAAAAAAAAAGAAAAAAGAAAAAAGAAATTTCTTCATTTTGATTTATAACAGAACTAGGGGGAAAAAATCTCAAAGAATAGAAAAGATCCCTAATGCCTCCCTAGTTCCTTTCTGAGGTATAATTGACGTTTTGTATACCGATGCTCCTGGATGGGGTTGTGATAAACCCATGGTAAATTGAAGATACTATAAGTCAAAAATACTTTTAATACACCTATCCACTGAACATTACAGCCTAGCCTAGCCTACCTTCAACATTTATATTAGCATGTAGTTGGGTAAAATAATCTGGCAACACAATACACTGTAGAGCAGAGGTTCCCAACCTTTTTGGCATCGGATACTGGTTTTGTAGAAGACAGGTTTTCCAGGGATTGGGGCACTGTGGGGTGGGAGACGTTGTGGGGGTTGGATGGTTTTGGGATGATTCAGACTCATAACATTTATTATGTACTTTATTTCTATTATTACATTGTAATATATAATGAAATAATTTATACCTCACCATAAAAACAAAAAAAGTTCCAATGGAAGTGGTAAATAAAATAATAGGCGGGCCACACAAAGACTAAAATAAGTGTTGGATTCTGACATAAAGCCTGCCACCAGATGCAGCTGTACAACTGAAGTACAACAACTCTCTTGCCACTCGCTGATAGGATTTTGAGTCTGCAAGCAATTGTTTTGTTATGGTCTCTGTGCAGTCAAACCTCACTGCTATTGTTAATTTGTCTTTACAGTCGCTCCCTAGCATTAGCATCACCATCTCAGATCCACCACAGATCATGAGGCATTAGATTCTCTTAAGAAGCATGCAACCTACATCCCTCTTACGAGCAGTCCACAATAGGGTTTGCACTCCTATGAGAATCTGATGCTGCTGCTGATCTGACAGGAGGCAGAGCTCAGGTGTCACTGCCAGTGATAAAGGCTATAAATACAAGTGATGTTTCCCTCGGCTCCCAGTCACCTCCTGCTGTGCGGCCCAGTTCCTAACAAGCCATGAACATTACCTTCCGTGGAGGGACCCCTAACCCTCCGTCATGTGACTGATTGGGACCTGTGGGTTGTTTCCCCTGTCCAGCTTCCTGAAAGTACCTGCTTTCCACTGGAGGGTACTGTTTTTGCATCATCATAAAGTTGGAAAGTCATAAGCAGAACTATCTTAAGTCAAGAACTGTTTGCATAATGCTTCATGTGTTATAATCTGCCTGTTGGAGGAACTAAGTTTCAGATCTCCTGCCTGCTTTGTACTACCTATCACTGTGTAGGGAAATTCTTGCTGTCCTACAACTGCATACTCTGTGTTCTTTTCCTTATTTTGTCGCTGGCCTACCCTAAAGATAGGCTAGATGCTGGATATCTTTTATTGTATATCTAGAGAGAGAAGGAACACAAGAAAAAAAAATAAAAACTAAACTAAAAAGAGGTGAAAGATGATGACATGCACCAGTAATGAAATAATTGTAAATTAATAAAATGCTGAAATATTTTTACTTATTGGATTGCAATGGTTTTGTGCAGTTCTATTTGGGTAAAAGTGTAAATAAATAGCCTCTCTTATATACTAGTCAAGACATTTTATTTATTTATTTATTTATTTATTTTTTTTTTTGAGTTGGAGTCTCACTCTGTCGCCCAGACTGGAGTGCAGTGGCCGCTCCCGGTCACTGCAGCCTCGACCTGCTGGGATCCGACGATCCTTCCGCTTCAGCCTTCCAAGTAGCTGGAACTACAGGCGCGCAGTACCACACCCGGCTAATGCCGGAGTCCAGCTCCGGGAGAGAGTCAGGGCCTGAAGCAGGGGGAATCGGGAAGCAGCGAAAAAGAAAAGACGAAAACGACAGGAATCCTCTTCCTGGGGAGAGCTCAAGGCTCTGCCAATTTTTATTGAATTTTTACATGCTTATATAGTTTTCTGCACCCACAAAATGTATCCTATGTTGCCAACCAAACGCCTAAGTACATCCTTTTTGCACTCACAATAAAGTTGACCCTTAACACTTACTCTCCGGTTTCCTTCCTGTTGACTCCGTGCCATTCATGTTTTTAAGTCAATGGAAAGCAGCTACTGCTTTTCCTTTCTGCCATTCATGTTTTTTAATCAATGGACAGGAGCTACTGCTTTTCCCTCCTGCCATTCGTGTTTTTCAATCAATGGGCAGGAACCAGACAGCAGTTACTATCTCATCCACAGATGGTGTTTTTCTTAAGTTAAACATTTGTGAACCTCCTGTTTTTCTTCCTAACTTTCTTATAGCTATTACTATGGCTATTTACTATTATTACTATTATTATTGTGGGCCCATAATATCCTTATCTTATAAATCTAAACCTTATCTCTATGTCTTATTTAACTTACTTACTACTATATACTTATTTCTACTAGTCTTATTTCTATCCTTATATCCCTATATTTCCTTAACTATCACTAATACTATTATATAT
>CAUYQG010152792.1:0-21502 GCA_963574415.1 Tarsius wallacei
AGGAAGTCTCTAGTGGAAGTGAGAGTGCTGGCCATCAACTCTATTTATCTACAATTCTGTCCTTTCCCATTTCTTCTCCAAGAAAGTACTACATAAGAAATGGACAAGGGGTTTATAATCAGGACAGGATCCAAACTCAAGCCTACTGGGTGACCCTAGGATAATTCCCATTTATCTAGGTCTCTGTTGTATATTTTTGCAATAGGTGTCATAAGCCACCTCAAAAGTTGTATGAGGCTTTTAGGAAAATAACCAGAAATGCTTCATTGTCTTCTTTTATTTCTTTACTCTTTTTCCCCTAACTTCTCTTTGCTTCTTTCTCACATTCTCCCTACCAGTCTTCCATAATGCCTTTTATATTTGCCATGTCTATACTAGGTCTCTATATTCCTCATTCCTCATTTCCTCATTCATCATTTCATTTCCTGAAAAGGAAATATACATTTTGAATGCTCTATAATTACAGGTATATGCAGCATGAGGTATGCTAAGAAAATAATATAACAGCCACCATGTTGTTGATACTGGACATATATTTATAGAGCCATTTTTTATATATGGAAATAGAGTTTGCATATTCATGGAGTATGTTTTCCATTCCACAATACCACATTAGGCAATATATTACATCTCCTGCCCTGCTTGATATTCATTGCTAATAAAGTCTCATAGAAATAAAGCTATGTGGTAATACAATGGCAGCTTTTTATTACAGAGATTTTTCTATTATGCTAATTTATGATTTAGATGATTTACGCTAATAAGTGTAATTTCTTAATATAAACAAAACTATAGTCAAATTTCAAAATGCCTCTACCTCTGGCTGGCAGATTTACATACCTCACAGTTTTGTTAAATGTATTCTGTGGAGATAACACACATTTTTTACATAACAATCACCTCCAGCTTTTCCAGGGAGAATTTGATAGCATAAAACAGCTGCACATCTGTAATTGTTTTGCCACCTGTTCTATGGAAGTAAAGGTTCTGTACCCTACAGTGGTGATTGCATGATGTTTTGCTCACTTTTCAAGGTCATAAATTCTTCTACTTTCATCTTTTGATACCTTTGGCATTTGGGGGATGAAATGTTTGATAAAGTTGATTTTCCAAGGTTTGATTAGAAATTTTCCAGAAGAAAGGAATTAAATAGGGATTTATTTGAAATGAACCAGATGACTGGATAAGAGGAGACAGCCACCATCTGTGATGAGCTTTAATTTCTAATTTCCAAAGGACAGTTATTTTAGTTTTATTTCAATTCAGAAAAAGTAAAGTAGTCGAGTTCAAAAGAAACAAAGGCCTTTCATTCAGAAAAAATAATATGAGGATGTGACGATATTGTTTAAATAATTCTTTCTGTGTGTGTGTGTGTGTGTGTATAGACACATAGAAATTGCCTTGCTTAATTATAAATCTTTTTTTTTTTTGAGTTGGAGTCTCACTCTGTCGCCCAGACTGGAGTGCAGTGGCACACTCCCGGCCACCTCAGCCTTGCCAGCGATCCTTCCGCCTCAGCCTTCCAAGTAGCTGGAACTACAGGTGAACGCTACCATGCCCGGCTAATTTTTTGATTTATTGGAGAGATGAGGTCTCGCCAAGTTGCCCAGGTGGGTCTCAAACCCGGGGGCTCAGGCAATCCACTCACCTCAGCCTCCCAAAGCACGGGAGCCTGAGCAGGCTGAGCCACCGAGCCCGGCAATTATAAATCTTAATTGTATCATATTAAAAGCACATTGGTTAATCTATCTCAATTTTTTAAAAATCAAAAAATAATAGATTTTGATGTCATTCTAAGCAAATGTCACCATCTTTGTCAAATCACCAAAGTACTCAAATCTGCATGTTATAAGATTAATGAAGCTAACCCATGGGTTTTTATCAAACAAAATTTTGGGTGCCAGAGTGATGTTATCGTGATCACTCACTATGAGGAAGCGTGGTGTTGAATTCTAGTGGTAGAGGGAAGAGAGCTAAGACAAAGAAAGGGAGCCTTAAGTTATCTGTATCCTGTTCATTTATTTACATGTTTTGCATATCTAAAATTCTTGGACATTTTATTCTTAATACTATCTTATGACTTAAGTCATGATTCTATTTATTTAATCTGCATTTGTAACGTAACCAGAATGTAAACGTTCTGTTGCAAATTATTTGTTGAAAAATGAAAGGGCAGGGATATGTAGGAAGGAGGAGACTGATATGAGAGTTGTTACTATTTCTAGCATTCATAAATAATAAGAAAGTCATAAAAATGTAGTCATGAATGTATCCCAAGTTTCTGCCTAGATTGATATATGGATGATTGTGCCACTAGTAGAAATCCGAAATGAAAAAATGGGAAAAGTCATAGGGAGTAAAGAAGAGAATGAATCCAATAGAACTGCCCTAAATCTGAGGTTCTTGCAGGGCACTCAAGAAAGGCTTCCCTGACTTAGCGCCAGTTTGTCTTGCATTCTGAGCAGCGATGCTAGATTTCTGGATACCTGCTATTCAACTGGAAGCAATTTTGACTCCAGAGGATGTTGCAGAAAGTCTAGAGATATTTTTGGTAGCAAATCTAAGGAAACAAGGAGAACTGCTACTAGCATCTAGATGGAGTCTAGGGTACTGCTAAGTGGTTTTGCAATGTACGGGACAGACCTCGTATTCTGCAACAAAAAACCTATGCAGCCTAAAATATCAATAGTGTTGAAGTTGGAAAACCATATGACAAAAAATTATTTTATTGACCAAACTCTAGTCAGTATCTTCTGAACTAGGCCTTAACATTGGCCTATAAAGACTTGGACAAAATATTAGCACAGTTTCTTTTTTTTATTTTAAAAATGTGGGGTACAATTCTGGATTAGGTGTACAAGTGGACATCATACAGGTAAAGTTTGGGCCTCCCTTTGTTCCCCACTTTGCCTGGTTTGGGATCAGGTACACTTACTGATGTTGTGTCCCTATCCCCAGTAGTATCCCACTCATGCCAATCCCTTTTTTATAGTATTATGGTAAATGTTCAGGGTCCTCTTATGAGTGAGAACATATGATACTCTGTTCTTTGTTTCTGTTATAGCTCAGTGAGTATTACAGACTGTAAATCCATCCAAGTTGCTATGGAGTCCATTTGTTTGTCTCTTATGGTTGTGTAATACCCATCGTGTATATGTACCACATTTTTTTTTTAGCCAGTCAAGTTTCAAAGGGCAGCACAGTTGGTTCCAGTAGGCAACCAATTCCTGATCAAAACCCCAGATGTCCACACCATAAGAGATAAGATAAACAAGTGGGACCTCATTAAACTGATAAGCTTCTGCAAAGCAAAAGAAACCATCAAAAGAGCGGGGAGACAGCCCACAGAATGGGAAAAAGTATTTGCCAACTGTATATCTGACAAAAGCCTAACATCTAGGGTCTATAAGGAACTGAAACGTACCGAAAGGAAAAAAGTAAACAGCCCCACTAAAAGTGGGCAAAAGATATGAATAGAAACTTCTCAAAAGAAGATATAAGAGCAGCCAACAGACACGTGAAAAGGTGCTAAGCCTCACTAATCATCAGAGAAATGCAAATCACAACCACATTGAGATAACACCTAACCCCAGTAAGAATTGCCATCATTAATAAAACAACCAACAGATGCTGGCAAGGTTGCAGAGAAAAGGGAATGCTTCCACACTGCTGGTGGGAATGCAAACTAGTTCAGCCTCTATGGAAAACAGTGTGGCGACTTCTAAAAGAGCTAGAAATTGACCTTCCATATGACCCAGCAATTCCCCTTCTGGGAATATAACCAGAGGAACTCAAATCATTCTATTAAAAAAGATACCTGCACATGCATGTTTATTGCAGTACTATTCACAATAGTAAAAACGTTAACATAGTTTCTAATAGCTCAAGGAAGGTAGGCTACATCCTTAAGATGACCCTGGTCCCTTTCTAAGTGTCTGTGCCTGAGAAAACTCAAGGCTGCCAAAATAATTTACAGTTTGCACCAGCCAGGGCCTTAAAATAGATCCCTATAGGTAGGTAGGGGCCTAAATTCATGAGAGCCAGTTAATAAACCCACACGGGTTTCAAATGGAGTACCTCCCCTTCCTGCTTTTTGTAATTTTTCACTTTCCTGATTCTACTGATCCCCACTCACCCTCCTCCCTATTTCCTCATTCTTTTTTTAAAAAACATAATCACCTCTGTACAAACTGAATCTGAGTCCAGTGTAAAGTTATTGCAGTAATATTTTACTGATTAAAATCTGCCCTACTTTGTTTACCTTTAACACATGTACTAGATAATGGATGAAGGTTGTATAAGGGTATGTGTTTATGCATAAAGAACTATAATCCAGTAGAGGACAAATAAGATTGTACATAATGAAAATCCCATCTGGACAATAAACATCACAGAAGCTCACAGAGATTCAGAGATTTTATAAAGACGGTGGAAAACAAACTACAACAATGCATGTGCAGAATCCCAGTGATATAGAATTATTATCCTTATTTTTACATATAAAATAACAAATACTTAAGAAATTTAAGCTATATATATAATTTATATAGCTAGATAGCTACAGAGAATGTTGAGCTTGGTTCATTTGACTGAACAGCCAATTTGCTGTCCTGCCTACCATACTAAAAACTAAAAGCTATCACAATTGAGTGATAAATGATCTTTCCAACTATGATTGAGGACTTCCTGCAGTCCTTGAATGTTTAATGCTGAACGTTTTACTGGGCTGATCGGCAGCCCATATATAGGTAATCAGCAGAGGGCTGCTGTAAATATTATAATTGTAACAATGCTTCTAATCTCCCACATCTTTGCTACTTAGCACTGTGAGTCACCTCCTAAAGTGAGTGAGATTATACAAGGTCAACAGAATAGCATACAAATTCCCCTCCCTCCAGAAATAGAGATTTATTTCAGAAACAATCTGGGAGTTCAATACTTGCTTTGATCATTGTCTTGCATAGCTTTCACAAACTCTTGGAAATGATTTTAAGAATTACCTTTATAATGCTGAAGGCATAGTTTACAATTAAAACTATGGAAATGAGTATACTTTACAATATAAACTAGAAAAATGGTATGTAGTTGTTATGGTTTGATGTTTGAACCCTTCACAAAACTCATGTTGAAATGTAATTCTACAGCCAATTCACTATCTTGTCTACCATACTAAGAACTAAAAGCTATCACAATTGAGTGATAAGTGATCTTTCCAACTATGATTGAGGACTTCCTGCAGTATTAGGAACCTTTATAAGAACCTTTATATGGTAATTATGTCATGAGGATTTCATTTTCATGGGTGGAAATGGTGCTATACTAAAAGGGAAACGTCAACTCCCTCTTTCCGTCTCTCTTGTCCTTTCACCTTCCACCATGGGATGATGTTGCAAGAAAACATGATCTTGGACTTTCCAGCCTCCAGAACTGTGAGCCAATAAAACCCTGTTCATTATAAATTACCCAGTCTGTGGTATTCTGTTATAGCAGCACAAAATGAACTAAGACAGTAACTCTACTGCAACATGTGACTATATGATACAATATGACATCCAAACACTGAAAGGCAGAGCTAAATTTAGGCCTTTGCTCAAAAAATATATGAGCTTTTTGATCTTGGTCCAGTCATTTATTTATGTATTTTTTTGTAGGACTCGGTTGTCAACTGCAAATGATTTTACTAAATTTTAAAAAATCAGTTGTATCCCCAATTTGAACTAATTCAATAATCTCTATAACTTAAAAGCACATCTTGCAAACCTAACATTTTACCAATACTTGCTATTATTCTTCCACACTTTCAACAGATATTTAATGGATACCTGCTATTTGTGATGCACTCTTTAAGGTGGAATGGGATAAGTACAAAGTATAAATCCTTAGTTCCTGCTTTAAAAAGCAAAAAATTTAAAAACCTCAAAATTTATTATGAAAAAATAGGGTTATTATAGAAGATAAGTACAAGCAAAATGATGTGGGGTGCAGGAAGATGAAATTACTTTTACTTGGGGGAAACAAAACAAGAGTGGTATGATTAAGAGCTGGTATTTGAATGAGAAATTTCAAAGCTGGGTACTTTCTCAATGTTATAAAGCTGTGCTGCACTTTTTTCCCCCTAGATTGAAAGTATCAGAGGTCCATCTCTCTATAACACGTTAGGTATCCTCTATATTTTTTCCAAAAGACTTGCATTATGCCCTTGTTAAAACAATCAGATGAAAAAGATGGTTTTACTAATCTGTCATTGTTGCTGTACCTTTAGTTTCTAATCGATTGCTTGACTCAGAGTGAGACTTAATGTACTATATCAAAAATAATTACAAAGTACTTCATGCAGTACTTCAGTGGAGCTGGGCTCTAGATATATGTCAAATAATTGTTTTAAAAATCTTGATTCACCAGTTGTGTACAGTATTAATCTGGCTAAGGGAAGATTTGGTAGTGAGTGGAGACTTATCATGCTCATACTCACTAATGTTGAAAAATCAAGAAGGGAAAGCAACACAATTCATGATCTGTGTGTTTGGATCAGTCATCCTAAGATTCTTTCAGGGTTACATGATTTACTGGGCTGACTTCTGTGCAGCACGAGGGTTTATTCTAAGGCTCAAATTATCTTACAATATAAATTGATGCAAACTAGAAAAGCCTCCTAACAATGCATCTTTTCCACTTCATCTCTGAATTTATTGTGTTATTAATTCAGCAAATGGACTGATCTGCATCTCTGAAAATGTTCAGAACATTGCCACAAAAATACCCGACAATGGAAATACCTCTTAAAAGGAGGTCCATAGCTCCTTGGAGAAATAACTGAATCTAGGATTAGAGCAGGAATTAGATAAAATGAGCCTCTAATGTTTTGTAGGGCAAGAAATAAAGAAATGCTAACACATACACACAATATTAAAGATATGTCAAAAGAACTCAGGAGTCAATTGAAAGAGCTTCAATATTTAAAGCTGAAGAATTTGAGCAAAAAATAAAATTTGATTATTAATCAAAAATATAATAAATATGTATTATTCCATACTGATATACATAAATACTTGAACAAATAAATAAGTAAAGATAGACAAATCTCTTGTGCAGAAGAATTAACATAACTTTATGTAGCTACTCTACTCTTGATGAAGTAAATTATAATCCCTCAATCTGTTAAGTATGGGAAATGCATAGTAACTTCCTTCCAAAAAGTACAGTATAAAAAGAGGGAGAAAGAGAAACTTTACACTGGATAAATCTAGCAAAATCTACCTCATTCAAGTAATAGGGATTCATATCAACAATGATAAATCGTCCTTTAATGACGAAAATGGCACTTTACCTCCAAAACACAGACCCCTAGTCTAAATGTGAGACAAAGATCAGGCAAATCCCAATAGAGGATGAATCTACAAAATAACTGCAGTACTTCTCAAAAGTTTCAAGATCATCAAAAACAAAGAAAATCTCTGAAAAAGTCAAAGGAGACATGATGACTAAATGCAATGTGGTATCCTGGACATCAAGCAAAAACTAGAGAAATCAATAAAGTAGGAAATATAATTAATACTAATGTATCAATGTTTGCTCATTCCTAACAAATGTAATATGTTAAGATAAAATATTAATAATAGGAAAACTGGTGAAGGGGATAGGACTCTGTAATGTCTTTGCAACTTTCTGTAAATTTCAGATAGTTCTTAAATTTAAAAGTTATTTTTTAGAAAATGAAGCCCTTAACAACCAAAAAAATGAATTCTGTCATATTCTCCAGACTCAAAGCTCCATTTCTATTTCTAACCAATACATTGGTTCTGCAAATTTCTGACCTGGGCTCACATTTATTTGTCTGTCACCTACAGTTTTCATCCTTAACTCTAGGTCTTAGCATTGAAGACACTTTGCCTTCTGCAGTGAGTCTTATATTTGTGAACCAGTGCTCTTCTTTTCTGACATCTCCTTCACATATACTGAGTTCAACTCTTAAAGAAAGGGAAAAAAAGTGCCTATCAACTCTTTAATGTTGACACTTTCTTGACCCTTATGGCACTACTGTAGCAATTGATTGATTGATTGATTGATTGATTGATAAATAGCCAAAGTTTCACTGCAATTTCAATTGGAGACAGATGAAAATACAAGACTGCTTCCTTTATGTTCATCTTAAGAACTGATAAATAAGACAGCAATGTTCAAGGTACTAACTTCCACATTCTAATATCTTACATTCTTTTCCAAAAGCTACCTTCCTCCAAGATAAAGCCCTTAGATTAGTCACTTCACTTTACTGAAATAAACAAAAAAACAAAACTTTAAACTGTTGTACTTAAAACATTATCAATTTTGCAACAGTTAAAGCAGGACTGCTTTTAAAATAAGTTTAAAGCTATACATTTATCTTTACCTCCTATACATCATACCATCTCCTCTCTCCCTATATTTGTTATTTTTCTGATGAAAATTTTTCCATTCAACCTTTTCTTTATTAATTCTCATAAAATATATTATATATATTTCTTGACAAAAAAAATTCTTGAGCAAAATGGTACTTGTGTGAACAATTATGGTCAAACAAAAACCCAACTCAAAGAGTATAGAAAAAAAAGAAATTGATTGTCTAATAAGCCAAGCATAAAAAAAGAGTTATACAGCTATCTTTATCCAAAAACTAGAGTGATATCATCTGGACACCATCTTTCTATTAGACTGTCACCTTTTTTCCCTCTCTGATGGTTTTTATTCTAGGCAAAGTCTTACTTTGTGTCTGCAATGATGATGATCAGCTACTCTAAACAAATAGTGACCTTATCACAATTGCTCAGTTTAAAAAGAAAGCATACATTGCTTGATGGAAGTAATGAAAGGCTAGGAGAGAAGTTTTACTGTCCCAACCTGTATTGTTTGCCCATTTCTGCACCAATTATTGTATAAAAGAATGGATAATTGGCCCATTACCCAGCTTTCTGTGACTCTATCAGTTTTAGCACTGAAAGTTTAATGTCCTGGGTCTTGGTCTTAGAATCAAGAGTAGGCAATGGAATAGCACTATCTGAAGCATATGAAGAAGTGTTTCCCAGAAATAATTCACTAGAAAAACTAAGTCAATATATTAAAAGTACTTTGAATAATGTCTAGAATGACACATTAAACACTCAATAAATATTAGCATACACTCTTGTGCCTATGTACAAAAATTTGCCAAATATAACTATTGTAAAATCAGTGATATTTTATTTACCTCTAAAAATTAAAAGTACGCTGCCTACTTAATTTTGTCATACCATTTTTGTTGTTGCTTTGAGACGTATTCTCACTTTTTTGCTCAGGCTGGAATGCAATGGCATGATCACAGCTCACTGCAGTCTCAATCTCTTGTGCTCAGGCGATCCTTCTGCCTCAGTCTCCCAAGAGGATAGGTATGCACCACCACACAGGGCAAATTCTTTGTTTGTAGAGATGAGGTATCACTATGTTGCCTAGCCTGGTCTCAAATTTCTGGGCTCAAGAAATCCTCTTGCCTTGAACTCTCAAAGTGCTAGGATTACAGGCATGAGCCACTGAGCCAGGCTTATACCATTGTTTTTAACACATTCTAATTTCAGTGATATTAATGTGTGTGGTTCAATAAAATATATTAAGTGCATATGCTTATATATGTTCATATTACAAAGGATTAACTTATATACAGTTCCTCTGTAACATGCATTAATTTTCAAATATTATTTTCATGTTTAAAAATATTTCTAGAAATTAGGAGACATGTGAAACTGAGTAAAATTCCTTTAAAACACAAATGGCATCAGCTTTTAAAACCCTCCTAGGGATTTCAACTGCATATAGAATTACATCAACTCCCTAAAATAGTTCACTAGCACCTGCGTGGTTTGGTCCATGATTGTAAGACTGCATAATTTTCTCTCCAACACAAGACATTATTCCTTCTTTAAGGCTTTTGCACTTGTGTTTTCTCTGTTTGGGAAGATTTTGACTAAATTATTTCTGTTTTTCAAGATTCAAGTACTTTCTTAGCAAGACATTCCTTAGCTACTCAGATTAAGGCACTCTTGTCACTCCACTCCACCATAATCATTCTCTGTGAACTGATGCCTTTCTGTTATTATTATCTTCATAATACTCATCACCATGTGAAATTATCTTGTTCATTTATCTCTTCCTCTGTTGTCTCTCTCGCCCTTGTAAACAATTTCCACTAGAGTGGAAGCCACACCAATGCCTAGCACATAAATGTGCTTAATAAATTAGTGTTGGATAAATGAGTTAATCAAAATTTTGTATTCTTTCTGGGGGGGATTGTTTGTTTTTACATAAGTAGCAATATATTATACACAACATCTATACAACTTGATTGTTTTGCTTTCCTTAAAAAATACATCTTAGAGACTGAAAAGGTAAACTGAAGCAAGGTGGGCCAGTGCCAGTGCCAATGCCACAGGAATAATGCGAGATTGCAACCAAGTAAGACGTAGAAGGAAGTAAGGTTTACTATTCACCTTTCACAGATTGGAAAGGGGGCTGACACTCAGAGGTAAGTGAAGCCTAAATTTTTGTATTCTTGATATGTGGCAAGGACTTGCCTGCCACAGAACCCAATCCTAAGTATGCGAAGAGTGGGTAACAGCACATCCTTTTAGAATAATGACTTAAGTAGACTTGTTTCTCCAAATTGTGCTACCTGTCATACTTATGCCTACTGATGGTAAAAACAATATCTCTATTAGGAAGAATGAGATTTTTGTAAAAAGGATAAGAGGAAGGAAGATATAATATTATTTTCAACATCCCCAGTTGATGAAAGAAAGGCCCTGGAAGGTCTTTTAATGTTATTTATTTAACTTGTATTGTTTTACTGTTTTATTTGCCCAAAGTGCTGAAAACAAAATAGATAACAACACACATCGCAAGTGCTCTTGGCTGTGAGAATGTAATAAATTCACTAACATCTGTAAAGTCTATCTGACTTCCAAAGTTTTAAGCAAAATTTGGGAAACTTTCCAAATTTGCAATCATTTGGACTTTCTCATTTGCTATAAGAATTTGGAAACATTTCAATGGAAATTTAAAATTACTCCTAAAGAACTAGTTTCTACTGAGATTAGCACTAGGACAAGCAAACAACCATTTTTAAAAAAAGATGGAAATGTACAAGGTAAGGCAATAATTTCAATATATATCGATAAGAAAGAAAAGCAGGCAAGTAAGTAGGACTGAAGGAAGGAAGGAAGAAGAGAGGGAAGAGAGGGAGGGAAGAAGAAAGAAAGGAGAAAAAAAGTGAGAAAGAGGAAAGAAGGAATGAAGAAAAGGAGGGAAGGAGGAAGGAAGGAGAAAAAAGTCTAAAAAGCAACCAACAAGATTATAAACAGTAGAAATTGAGATGGAAGCCTCTACTTCTCAGCGTATAGTTCATTTCCAGAAAGGGATACAAAGATATACAACTCATATAAGTGTAAGTCCTCTTTTCTTCAAAGAGTATGGACCTCTTTATTCTCTAACATTTGCTTCTTAAAACTAGTACCTCTCTCTCTAACTCAAGAGATAGTAAAGAAAGCTATTCTTTTACAATAAATACTATTAAAAGGCAGTATCTCTATTAAATCTTGAATTGCTTTTTTATTGCTGCACAAGTGGAGTTAATGGTCATATTTTGCACTTTCCTTAGACTTTGATCTTGTCCAATGTCCTGTCTCTACACTGTTTCACTCTAGCTTCAAACCTTGACCCTCCCATAACAACCTTGTTTCTTATCTCAATCTCCTTAATTTGGCATTTACATCAGGTCCAACATGGCACACAACCACCAAGTCCACCTTAGGATGATTGATTCTTTTTTTTTTTTTAGAAAGCAGGATTTATTGAGAGGACAGAAAAGCTCCCACAGTGGGTGGGTACTTGAAGGAGTTGCCTGATTGATTCACTTTAATATAACATTTGTGTCTAAGATTTTTACATTCTTTATGTGAGAAACTGTAGCCCTTTGTCTTCAAGTTCTTTCCACATAAACTTATTTTATCTTCCCAAAATTCATCCTTTAGCAGCTACGAGACCCAGTGTCATTATCTGTAAAAATGGTTTGGTTAAAATTAGGCGATACCTAGATGCAGTCCAGAAAACATGGGTACCATGAAATATTTTACGAAAGTAAAAATGCATGGAAGAAAGGAGAAAAAGAGAGAGAAGGTAAATTTATATGTCACTCACACTGTGTATTCACTCACATTTTCACCAACCCTTGATCATTGTGTAAGTACTGATAAATTCTATAGTAAAGAAACAGATTTAACTTTGCTAAATAACTCAAGTTTATTTGGCCACATACTCTCCTTTGTTTCTGTATGGTAACACATTAATATCCAAATAAAATAGGATGTGTGATAGAAATAATCCCATCTGGGTGTGTTCAGTGATCTGTTCCAATCATGACAATATTCCAGAGTTACAGTATTTCAATCAGTTGAGTTCTGTTCACAGTTCATACACATAATTGAGCATTTATCAATTCCATTCCAATAAGGCCCACACACCAGTGAAGGCTTGCTACTTAAAGTGTTGCAGATGACAATGACTCTGATCACAACAGGAAATTAAATCTCTCCAGGTCACCAAAGTTAGCATTCACTTAAACAAGCAGAAGAAGTACTTAGTTTTTTATTAATATCTTACAGATTATGTATAGAGAGAAATTTTCATCACTGACATTAATCTTTGTAATATAAACTATGCAATTTTTCATTTTTCTTCAGTTAAATTGAATTAACTTTCCAGCAAAGAGCACTTAAGTTTATATTTACATACTATCAATTTTGCTACCCATTTTTTTAGAGGATTGGCATTAAAATGACCTAATTGAATGCTGAAGCCATGAATTATATTTGAACATGTTGCATGACATATAATTAAACTAATAAAACTAAACTATAAGCATTCCCTTTTAATAGCAAACTTAGAGTACCATATTAAATGTGGCATTCGCTATCACAGTACTTACCACATATTCAAAGTTTGATTAATATTTGTTGAAGACGATTTCTTGGTGGAAGCACTCAAAACCTATATCCAGGCTCTCAGCTGTGTCCTATCACATTTCAGCTTTTTTTCTTTGAGTTTTATTGAAGTATAGTTAATACACCAGAAAAAAATACACATGATTAATGTATACAATTTTATGAGTTTGGAAAATACATATGCCTATGATATTATCATCACAGTCAAGGTAATAAGTATATCCATCACCTCTAAAAGTTTCCTTGTGTTCCTTTGTGTATACATGTGCTTCATTTTTTGATTTGCGTATGTCTATGTGTGTGTAATAAGAACACAGATGAGAACCTCTTAACAAAATTTTAAGTGCACAATGCTGTATTGTTAATTATAGGCACTGTGTTGCACAGCATATCTTTAGAACTTATTAATCTTGCATAATCAAAACTTGATTCCCATTGAGAAACAACTCTCCATTTCCCTTTCCCCCATCCCCTGGCAACCACCATTCTATTATCTGCCCCGTGGTTTTTTACTATTTTAGATACCTCATCTACAATATCGTAAAGTATCTTTCTGTGATTAGATTATTTCACTTAGCATCAAGTCCTTCAGGTTCATCCATGTTGTTTTAAATAGTAGGCTTTTATTTTTTCTAGTAACACCCTCTTCCTTAAAGACTTGGTTGATGGGAAAATTCCCAGAACAAGGGAAGCAGAGTGAGTACCAAGCTTCAGATAACATTAAGCAAGTCTGGACAGATTCTCTAGAAAAAAGTTTTTCTAAAGCTTAGACAGAAACATATTTTTTATTCCTTTGAGAGGAAAATGTGGGGCAAACCAGATTGCAAATTTGAAAAAGATAATGTCCTGGCTGTAGCCAAGAGCCCAGATCGTGTGAAGGGAATGCACACAATTGAGATTTGCATTGTAGCCAGCTACAGCTTGGGACCTTAGTGAGTGCATCAGATTTGAAATTAACTTCGGTTCAATGCCCTAGTTTCACCAATGAATAAGTGCAAGTCAGAGTGAGATTTTACCAATGAATAAGTGCATGTCAGAGTGAAATTCTGACTCAAAAAAAAAAAGTGTTACAGTCTTACACCAAAAGGATTAGTACCTCAAGATTGAATTGTATAAACTATTTTGAAACTATCAGTCCTAAAACTTAACTGACCGGACAATCTACAGTATGTAACCTCTCCCCAACCAAGCTTGAATTCAATCTGTCACTTAAAACACTGTAGCAATCATAGTTGTTTTAGATCCATTTAATTTAGGCTGTTTTATTTACCTCATTGGTCCATGACTCAAGCTCCAAATTATGACAATCTTAAATGAGGAATACCAATCTCCCAGATTTATAATAATTCATACCCCTGAGTTTATGAAAGTCACATTATTTTTAAACATTCCCTCTGTGAACTGAAAGACTTGACCATACAACACTTTTTATTTGTAAGTCCTACTTTTGGCCCTCATCTATTCTGCACAGGATATTAAAAAATAATAATGACATTTGATAAATAAGGGGGAAATCTTATGTTCATACACGGATGTCAGTGTTCCTTAGAGCATCCATCACCTCACAAAACCATCTTTCTGGAAAGGTATCTTAGTAAAAGCTGCCTGCCAGAACAGCAACTGTTATAAAGCAATCAGATACTTTTAATTAAAAAAAAATCCCAAATACTTCAAAATGTTTTCCCTTATGACCTCAGATCCTGGGAGGCTTTCATTTTCATCTATTTCTGTATTACTTTGACATAATTAGAGCAAAGTATCACAGATGTTGAGGAGAATTAAAAAAAAAATAAGCTGAGGTTTACCAGATGTTTAAATCACCCATTGTGAATTATTAGCAATTTTAAAAAATTGTTCTGGGAGCATAGATTTACCTCAGGAGTCCCAGAAACTAATCCAACATCCATTGTTTGAGTGTATATGAACTCAAATATGATTGAATTTTGATTTATAAATAATTACCGTGAGTAAGCTCCCTATCATTTCATTAAATCTTAAAAATATATACACCATAAACATTACCGTTTGTCTTAAGATCCATAGTATGTAGCTTATTGGGAATAATAAATGTCAAAGTAATTTCAACCTACAAGAATATAAACTTTTCTGAAACTGTTATTTATCTCTTATGATACTTTATTGGTTAATTAGTCATGTTTGAGAAATTAATGGTTTTTATGAGAAAATGCAAAAATGCTTTACTTTTAAATATCCATATTTGGAAAGAGATTAAACAGACTGTTTTGCATAAAACAATGTAGATTAAAAGCTCAATTAATTTAATCAGTTATCTGAGTGTCAAATAATTTGCCAATGAAATTTTATGTAGGCGTAAACTTGCCTTGAATATGGCATTTTCCGATAGGAGATAAAAAGCTGTTTATACCATCTGGAATTCTGGACAGGGACAGTGATTTCAGTGATTGCATCAGCAAAGTAGTGCCAGTTTCAAAGATAAGTGTTTTTGGAGGAAAACAAGGAAAAGCAAATCTGTAAGATTTATGCACACCACCTCTTGCTTATGGTAGTAAGAGCTGAAAATTTGTTTAACAGTGTGACATAACATGGGTGAGCACAAGGCCAAGATAAATTAGCACCAGTGTCCCTGGCAAGAACTTATAGAGGAGATGGTTTAGGAGTGGGAGTGGTAGAATCTGGAGGGATTTATGTTTGACAGAGAAACACATTACTCTGAAAGATTCCTAAGTTTACTAAATGAATTAACCAAAAATCAAATTTGTGATGCTAATCAAATAGACGATGTACTCAAGCCCTCTTCATTCGTGATCTGGTCTCTTTCAACAACCTCTTACCTATTCTCTGCACCTGCATTTTCTCTCTCACTGATTTCTTCTTCAAGATGTTTTAAAAATTGTTATTACAAAATGTAAATTTGACTATATCACCCCAGGTCTACTGGTTTCCACAAGAAAAAAACTACGTCTGAACTCTTCAAATCCTCCAGAAGTTCTCTTGCCTACTCCATGCATGCAGTACTTGTTTCAATGAAGCCTCATTCCTCAAGCAATTATGCAATTCCTCTACTTCTTACCCTATTTTCAGTTTGTCTAACTACCATCCACCCTACTCTTGCAAATGTTTCTGATTTACTAAAATATTTCCAAATTCAACCAAGCAGAGATTGTTATTATTTTCTCTGTTTTCCAATGGCATTTTTGCGTTTTCTTTAAAAGTACTTATTAGTCTTGCACTTAGGCATGGTTGATTGAATACCACATTTATATTGACATCATCATTCCCCAAACAGATGTGAACCCACAAAGACAAGAAATAGAAGAAGAAAAAAACAACACACAAAAGATGACACTGTTTGGGAAAATGGAAATCAGATGGGAGAATACTATGTTAGCAAAGCAGAGGAAGCTGAGTCTAAATTTCTTGGAGAAAGAGACAGATGCTGAGAAGAAATTTCAACTTTGTCTATATATCAGTGTCTCTCAAGAAACTGTTGAGTTTCAAATCTTCACATTTCTTGTCTCTAGAACTAATACATACTTGAACTTAATATATGCTTACACAATATAATGCCTAATAGAGACTTAAACAATACTTTTAAATGAATGAATGCTTCAATAGTAATATTATTACAATTTATTAAATACATAAGACTATTATCCTGTAAATCTCTTTTAAAAATAATTAGGTATAAGTAAGTATTATTTACTATCCCTTAACAGACAGGAGAACTAATGCTCACAGAGGTTAAATATCTTGGAAAAGGTCATAACCTGGCTCTGGGCAAAGGTGCAATTTGAACTTACATTAGTCAGAGCCCAAAGTCAGCACTTTTATACTATCTTCATATTAAATTGCTTAATCAAATTAGGTTTTTTTCCCTGGAAAAAATTTGTTTCAACAAAGTATATGAGAAGGTGGAGAAAGAAAGAGGGATTTTTAAAATATTATTTAGAAGACAATTTAAATATCAAAAGCAAGTAAAATGTAGCATGAAAACCAGCCTAGAGCCTACACTAGTGGAAACACCACTAGTTCTCTTTTCCTAATCCTGTCTTTGACAACGGAGAAGAAATTTACATGCTTCCTTTTTAACAGTGATATTCTGATTTTGACATTATTTAACCTATAAATCTTTTCAAGCTTGCTTTTTTGATTTTCCCACTCAATAGAATTTCAATAAATTAATTGGAAGAAAGATGAAGGGTCTCACAGAAGTGAGACGTGTCAGTTAACAGTGAGGAAAAAAGCAGAGGTAGTAGAGACAAATAAGTAAATTTCTACTTATCTCGAAACAGAATAAAACTTATGCTTATGATCCAATTGTGCCTATTTTCAATATTACATACTTCTAAATGAAGTTTTATATTATACTATTAAATTTCTTTAGTTAATATAGACAGTAGTGACTCTGAAGACTTTTGGAGGAGAAAAAGAGGTAATTTTTACGTTATTAACCTTTGATCCTTCTACCTGCAAACTGTCAAGCACGCATGAGACAAGATAAGGACAAGGCCTGACTAATATGACCAGTAAAGTTACAATGACCCACTTTAAATTCAGCATTATTTGCATAAACAGTAGAAGGAAGACTAGCCAAAAGGTGACAGCTCCCTGTGGTTTATGTCCTATACATTAAAAGGAACACTGAAACAGAAGTGACTGTGTGGCTGCAACAAGACTTGAAAGATACCCAGTTGTTGAGGAGTTAATTTTTATCTGTGTCTAAAAAGTTTTATATTTGGCAGATCTGTTGCAAGGGGAACAAGACAAAAAGCCCCATTCCTCATCAGAGCCCAGGAGGCAGTGGAAAACTGTCTATAGCAGCCTCCTAGACAAGGGAGGGAGGTGAATAGAACATGGCCTCAGAGCAGCTTCTCACAGGTCTCCCATCCTCCAGTGTTCCAGGAGGATTACAAAATATTCTACCAAGACATATATTCGTTATGGTTCAAATTTTTGTCTGCATGATCCTGGTGGTTGTATGTAAGGTTACCAGGGTGCCACAGAAGAACGACTTCCTTATATGAATAACTGATAAATAAGATAGAATTTTAAGTCGAATCATGTACTGATAGCATTTCTATTCTGTCAAGAACAGAATTGTGTTTGCTAATAAATAAACAAATAAATAAATAATTCAATGGTGATATTCTCCATTTGTCCTTTATATGTAAGCATTATATCATATATATATATAACAGTGTGAAATACAAACTTGGTCTTTATTTCTTGGCATACAACCCCTAAAGTCTCTGGAGTAATGAATGTCTTTTGTTTGCTAATGAGATAAATGGTGTCTGGAGTCCCAAAAAGCTTCAGGATAGAGTTTGGTCACCAAAAAGACCAAAATAAATAAAATAAAATAAAAGATTAAAGAGTTGGGAATTTTAGCCCACCTCCCAACCTCCAGGGAGGGGAGAGGGGCTGAAGCCTGAACTGATCACCAATTACCAGTGATATCATCCTTGCCTACATAATGAAACTTCCATAAAAACCAAAAAGGATAGGGTTCAGATGAGCTTCCAGATAGCTGAATATGCACCTGGAGAGAGCATGGAAGTCCCTAATCCTTTCCCCCATATCTTGCCCTATCCACTTCTCCATATGACTATTAATAGGTATCTTTTGTAATATCCTATAGATATTACAGTAATGTTAAGTAAAGTGTTTCCCTGAGTTCTGTGAGCTTCTCTAGCAAATTAATCAGACCTGAGGAGAGGTCGTGGAAACCCAAATTGTAATAGTTCATTCACATCGCTATAAAGGAAGTACCTGAGACTGGGTAACTTATTTTTTAAAAAATGATGTGGCTTACAGTTATATATGGCACACTTAGCTGCTCACTCTCTGGCGAGGCTTCAGGAAGCTTACAATCATGATGGAAGGAAAAGAGGGGGCAGGTGTGTCACATAGGGAGAGCAGAAGCAAGGCTTTTTTAAACAATCCGTTCTCATATGAACTAATAGAGTGAGAACTGATTAATTACTGCAAAAATGGCATCAAGCCCCATGATACAATTACCTCCCAATAAGCTCCACCTCTCACACTGAGGATCACATTTTAATGTGATATTTGGAGAAGACAACAATTCAAACTATGTCATCAATTTATAGTCAGTCAGTGAGAAGCACAGTCACAGTCTATGTGTATAGTTGACATCTGAAGTGGGAAGCAGTCTTCGGGGACTGAGCCTTCAGCCTGTGGAATCTGACACTATCTCCAGGTAGGTAGTGTCAGAATTGATTTGAATTGCTGGTGTGTGCTAGAGAATCAGCAAGATAATTAACTTGTTGCTGGTGGGAAGAATCCTCTCCCCCATAGGCACACATTTTGGGATCAAAAGTGCTTTGTTATTACTATGTAAAAAAATGGGGAAGAAACACTTTTCTCATATATATGTGATATATATGTATACATATTATATATTTAATCTTGTTTAGTCATGACTATTTAACTATAATATATTATATATATAATGTATAACCTTGTTTAGTCAAGTTTTTAAAAAGATATTTATTGTTCTGTAAGAATTTTTTTAAAAACTTATACCTAGTATCTATTATTTGCCAAGCTCTCTTGCTACACAATTTGAATAGGCTATTTCATGTTCTATTTACCACAACTCCTTGAAGCATGTCTATATATTTATGTATAGATGCTAGATCTCAGCCTCAAAGTAGTTAAGATTTTTAACCAAAGCTACAGAGCTAGCCAGGGGGGAGGGAGCACAGTTAAACCCACGCCTTTTGTATTGACTCAGCTGTTGCTTAAGAAGATACAAATATCTGTAATTGGTTTCAGAAATATTTTAGTATATAGTGGTTAAAATAGCAACATTATTGTATAGAGAAAGTCAACCTCAGTTATTGAGGAAAAAGGAGTTTTTGTAGCCCTAAATGCCCATAAAAATCAGTCTATTAAAAAAAAGGTAGACGTTGAGATGTCTAGATTTCCTATTATCTGTCAAGCTATATGTGACTCTACATTTCAGTTACCTTAAAGTACCTATGTTTAGTCACAAAAAACTAATTTTTTCTTAATGTTTTCCAAAATAATTTGATTCTGCAATAATAAGAAAGAATGTTCTAAATTAGAAAGTATCCAGGAAAGGATGATGAAGATGGTGAAATATTCACAACAATGTTATATTATTTAAGTGTTGGTGGATGGAACTGAGGCCTTAATCTTTTATTTTTATTTTTTGAAAGCAGGATTTTTTGAGAGGACAGAAAAGCTCCCAGAGCAGGAGGGAACCTGAAGGGGTTGCCCAAATACTTCTTTTTTTTTTTTGAGTCAGAGTCGCACTCTGTCACCCAGGGGGGAGTGCAGTGGCACACTCACGGCCTCCCCAGCGTCAACCTGCTGGGCTCTAGCGATCCTTCCGCCTCAGCCTTCCAAGTAGCTGGAACTGCAGGCATGAGCCACCATGCTCGGCTAATTTTTTGATTTACTGTAGAGACGACGTCTCACCAAGTTGCCCAGGCTGGTCTTGAACCCCTGGGCTCAGGCAATTCCTCTTGCCTCGGCCTCCCAAAGTGCTGGGATTAGAGGCTTTAGCTACTGCTCCCAGCCTTGGGGTCTTAATCTTAGAAAAATAAACTAAGAAATATTTTTGAAGATCTGTAAAACACATTTTAAAAAGCTGGCTAATATGCATATTCTTAGCTGGAGAAAAGCCAGTGGTCAAAAATTAGAGAAGGACCTATTTCAATTCAAACAGAGGGAAGATATTAATGGTTATATGAGCTGTGGAGCAATCGAATCAGCATCCATTTGAGGTTTGAGTGCCCTCTCACTAAAAGTGTTTAAACAGACATTCTTTATTGATGTTACAGACATAATTTAAACATAGAGCAAAATATGCAGCAAAATCAAATTGAAATATGTCCACATATTCCCAACTGATGTTCATTTAATTCTTACTCCTTTGAGCAATCTTATCTAACTCCATTTGATGAAATTAGGGTAAATTCTTCAATATCTATCTAAAAGTCACTTGATTGATAAAGAACTTCCTGATAATCCAAAACACAAATGACTTTTTTTCAGTACTACTATTCTTTGGTTGGAATTGTTACACCTACCTTGTGTTAGAGGTGTTGTGTGATCACAGATCTGCTGTCAAACTCTGATTTTAGTTGCCAGTATTGTTTTAACACCTGTGAGGTCTTTAAACCTAACAGATGCTCAGCAAACATTTACCAAATCAACAGATAAATTAACCCTACAAACCAGGAGGCTTTCTTTCCGGCTATACAAAAGAACACTTAAAAACTGTAAAAGAGTCTTATTTTGCCTCATTTTTTTTTTTTTTTTTTTTTTTTTTCTTTGGAGTAGAACTCAGTCGCCCAGACTGGAGTGCAGTGGCCGCTCCCGGCCACCGCAGCCTCGACCTGCTGCGCTCCGGCGATCCTTCCGCCTCAGCCTTCCAAGTAGCTGGAACTACAGGCGCGCGCTACCACGCCCGGCTAATTTTTTGATTTATTGTAGAGATGAGGTCTCGCTTGCCCAGGCGGGTC
>CAUYQG010152793.1:0-10075 GCA_963574415.1 Tarsius wallacei
CTGGTGACAGGAGGGGCCGCCGGGCACAGTGGCTCACACCTGTCATCCCAGCACACTGGGAGGCCAAGGCAGGAAGACCGCTTGAGGTCAGGAGTTCAAGATCAGACTGGGCAACAGTCTACAAAAAAAAATGAAAAAGGGGCCCATGGAGAAGATGAGAGGAGGAAGAGGAGGCGTCAGGGAACACGGGTTTTCATCTCTCCTTTTCTACGCTCTTCCCAGACTGCAGCAGGAGGCTTACTGGCAGTTGACTCTTTCAGCACTTGAGGATTCATGACTTATGTCAATGTCTCTGTTCACAGGCAGCAGAAGAAGGAGAAACAAGGACGTTCATAGAGAAAGCGTGATTTTTTCTTAATCTCTCGAGGACTGATGCTTCTGTAGGTTATAGCATAAATGTCACAATGGCATCACACTGCCAGGCAGATTTCTCAGTAACAATGAGCGCTGGATTCTCAGCACCAGACCTGTCACCAGGCACTGGGCCAGGCTTCTCAAGAGCTGGCCTCGCCCACTCGCCCTCACAGCAGCCGCCCTCCGGGCCTGGAACGGGGTCTGGGGTGCCAAGAGCTGGTGAGGCTGGTTGGGGCTGGAGCTGAGAGGGCCCTCGGTGCTCCTGGGGGAGGCAGCCTCCCCTGTGCCCTTGGCTTCCCCTGCAACCCTCTGGCATCCCTCCCGACCACGTGGGAAGCTGGCTACCGGCAGAGAGGAGCCTCAGCAATGAGGAATGGCGGGGATGATACAATCACATGTGGATGACCACGGGGCACGTTCTGAGATGTGCTGTCGGGTGACATTGTCACGGGGACACCGTTGAGCGACTTACACCACCTAGGGCCCTCTACGCCCTAGACACACGACACAGCCCTGGACTACACTCCGTGGCATGTTGCCCACTAAACGCTGCAGGCCACTCTGACACGGCAGCGGGATCTGCGCCTCTAACACAGAGCAGGCACAGACAAGGGCAGCACGGCCACCTCCCGGGGCCGCTGGGACGCCACCTGGCGTCACTGACATGAGCGAAGTGGAGGGGAGAGGCCTGGAAGAGGGAGAGACTTGCAGGATGAGGCCAGAAAGGACCGGCACAGAGAGGGACAGCACGGTGCCTGGCCAGCCCCACTCCATTTGAGCCCGCAGGCTCCAGCCGGGCCCCACTCTCCCCACTGTCCTATCAGGCAGGGCCCGAGGCATCTCCGTCCTCCCCAGTCCAGTCTCCTGAGTGCTCCACAGATGCCTCCTCCTGCAGGTCACACGGACGCTTAGAGGCCAGCCAGGAGGCGGCATCCAACGCTCACACACTGTGCCAGCACGAGGACAAACAGCCCTGAGCACCTCCCACTGGAGTCACATGTCACTCAGCATGGCAGTTCTAGAAAGTCCATGCACACTGGTCTCCTTGTGCATGACTCCTTCCTGACTGCCCAGTTTTCTGGAATTAAATCATACATCAAGAGTTTTGCGCAGGTGGCATCACGGCACAGCCAGGGGGTGTCCGCGGGGCACACTCTGCAGAGCCCCATGAGACCAGCATGCCTTGGGTGTCCACATGCGTGAGACCCAGACTTGGCCTGTTCCCGTTCATCTCCCACTGCGATGGCTCCACAGAAATGATCTCACGGCTTCTTGCAGTTCTGCAAGAACTGGAGAGGGGCCTGTCAGGCTTGCTGGGGAATCACAGAGATGACCTGAGCCCCAAGGCAGCCCCCTGCTGATAGAGAAGTGAAACCTCATCAAACTGAAAAGCTTCTGCAAAGCAAAAGAAACCATCAAGAGAGCGGGACACAGCCCACAGAATGGGAAAAAAGATTTGCCAACTGTATATCTGACAAAGTCCTAACATCCAGGATCTACAAGGAACTCAAACGTGCCAAAAGGGGAAGAAAAAAAAAACAGCCCCATTAAAAAGTAGGCAAAAGACATGAATAGATACTTCTCAAAAGAAGATATACAGGTGGCCAACAGACACATGAAAATGTCTCACTAATCATCAGAGAAATGCAAATCAAAACCACATTGAGATACCACCTAACCCCAGTAAGAATGGTTATCATTAATAAAACAAACAACAGATGCTGGCGAGGATACAGAGAAAAAGGAACATTTCTACACTACTGGTGGGAATGCAAACTAGTGCAACCTTTTTGGAAAACAGTGTGGCTATTTCTAAAAGAACTAGACATTGACCTTCCATATGACCCAGTAATTCCCCTACTGGGAATATACCCAGAGAAACTCAAATCATTCTACAAAAAAGACACCCGCACATGCATGTTTATTGTGGTACTATTCACAGTAGCAAAAATATGGAACCAACTGTGCTGCCCATCAAAATTGGACTGGATTTTTAAAATGTGGTACATATACACAATGGACTATTATGCAGCCATAAAGAAGGACAAACATAAGAACTTCGCAGCAACTTGTATGGATTTAGAGTCTATCATACTCAGTGATCTATCACAGAAACAAAGAACAGAGTACCACATGTTCTCTCTCATAAGCAGACCCTGAACATGTACCATAATACTATAAGAAAGGAATTGACAGTAGCAGGATACTGCCAGGTGGGGGGTGGGGGACACAACATCAGTAAGCAAACCTTGTCTCAAACTAGGAAAAGTGGGGACCAAAGGGAGGCTCAAACTTTACCCACATGATGACCACTTATATACCTAATCCTGAATTGTATCCCACATCTTTAAAATGAACAAAGTAAATAAAATAGTAATAAACATTATTCTGTACTACAAAATGAGTTTGATTTACAGAACGTGTCTGAAAATTACATTGTCCTTTTTAAAAGGTCCTTTAGAGACAACCTTTTCTTAGGCTTTTACTAATTTGAATCAAGAAAAAAATAACTTGAATGACTTTAATTAACCATGTGGGTGATTTCTGTTTTTATTAGCACTGTATTATAGCATATGTTTGTGTGTGTGTGTGTGTATAATGTAAAGTTTTTATTCTTTCACAAAGAGCTAATGTATTAATTATTGAATTAATTCTTCAAAGTCAAAAATGTTTTATTTCTTCACTGGCGAAAATAAAAAGCCATGTCCTCGTACCAGGGTGTTGGTTAAGTAACCTAAGTAGTTAAATAAGGGTAAATTGTTTTTCAAGATATTGTGGCAAACTGTTGTTTGTTTAAGAGAACTGATTTCAGGGGATTTTTGGAAATCTGAAATGGTATAAAATCTAGTCTGGTAGATAAAGTAGATTATCAAACTCGGTAATAAAGGGATTTGTGACTATAATGAAGAGACTCATTTTCCTTCCGGCTCTGAGATGATGTGACCAAAGAGAAATTTTGAAACTGTTTCGAGAAAAGGCAGTGCCAGTAGAGGATAAAACACAAGCGTCCTAATACATGACTGCCATAAATTTAGAGATTATGAGATGCTTACTTACAGATCATCAGTTCAGAAATGGGATGGGAGAGATCGTGTTTAATATATCTGATTGTCAAAGATAAGAAGCATTATTTTTCAAGAAAATATAAAAATGTTTGTTTGCAAACAATATTAAAGTGAGATTATTCTAAAATCATATCTTGGGCAAAGAATCTGAAGTGCTTTTTATTTTCCGAATTAAAAAAAATTCCACACAACCAACATTCCTCTCTATGCCTAAGAGATTAATTTCTCACTACTTTAGAAACTATGAGTGAAGTCATTCTGAGGTTAATCAAAAATTGTAATACAAGTAATACACAATATATTGAGTATATATTTATGTATATATGTGTGCGTATGTATGATGTGATATATACCAGGGAAATTGGTATATACCCACCATGATTAAGTAAGAAATGTTTTCTTTACACATAAGTAACTAAGATGTCCATTAAAAACTTAAAAAAGAAAACTCCTGGAAACTTGGTAAACTCTTTTATTTTAAAAGAAGTTGACTCTTAGTGTCTTTGCTATTAGTACATATATCTGTTAAAGTAAATGGAAAGAAATTCTGTCTGAATATATACTTTAAATTTTACAACTTTATTGTGAGTATAATGGACCTCAAATAAGCTGCATATATTTAAGTGCACAATTTAATAAAGTTTGCCATATGCAAAATCCACAAAACCATCACCCCAATCAGAATAATAAATTGTAAACTTTCCCTCCCCATAAATTCCTCCTTTCCCAGACAACCACCCATTTGCTTTCTATCACTATAGATTCTGTCAATATAGATGTTTATATAAATGGAATCATACCATATATATTCTCTTTTGTCTGGCTTCTTTCACTCGGCATAATCATTTTAAGAATAATTCATATTGTTATGTGTATCAGTCCTTTATTCCTTTTTACAGGTAATTCTATTTATTCCTATGATTCCTGATATTCCTATTTATTCCTTCTTATTTCATCAAATGGCTATACATATTATCTATTAACCTGTTGATGCCATTTGGAATGTACACAGCTTTTGATTATTATGAATAAAAATGCTATGATTACCTATGTACAAATCTTTGTATAAAAACACACTTTCTTTTCTTTTGGGTCACAAATATATTTAGCTTTTTAGGAAACTACCAAACTGTTTTCCAAAGCCATTGTGCCATTTTATACTCCTCCCAGCAGTGTGGGGGAGTCTGATGGACGTATCTATGTAAATGCTACTGCCAACCTATGGCACAGTCTACTCATTTAAACAGTTATTAAGCACTTTTCACTTGCTATTGATTGTTGGAAAAATGATCTGATTGTACCTAAATTGAATCAAGTATTTTCCAGTGTCCCCTGAGTCACATCTCTCCAACAACAAACCTCCCATTCTCCCAGCTTTCAGCCCTACATTTGCTTGAGTAATTCTCATGAAAAGCAATTCTGAAATAAAAGGATAAATAAAGAGAGAAAAAAGGGAAAGTGAGTAGTGATTGGATGGGGTAAGTTGTTTTTTAGTGATATCAACGAGGATTTGGTTCAGCTTTACGTGAGAGAAAACCCAAAACAACAGTTGCTGAAGTAGAAGCTTATTTTTCTCCCACATAAGAGAAGTTGAGGGTACTATATGGCAACTGTGGAATCCTTTGACTTCTAAGCCCTGTCATACTTTGGGTGTGACTCTTGTCCTCATGGTCTATGGTAGCTTGTCTCCAGTGTTGGTCCTGACAATCCCTCCATGTACTATATGCATATACTGTCCATACTTCTTAATTATGGGTGACTGTTTTGACTATTATAATATGGTGGGAATGATATTATAAGACTTCCAAGGTCAGGCCTGGCAAAGACTAGCAGTATTACTTTGGAACCCACTTGCCATGCTGTGAGGGACCATGTGGAGGGAAACTGAGGCATTGGTTGACAGCCTCAACTGAAAGTCAGTACCAATTGTCAGCTATGTGATTGATCCATCTTAGATGTTCCTGTCCAGTTGAAGCCCCAGAAGAATAGAGCCCCAAATGATAACACAGAGAAGAAGAACCACTCAGGTGAGCCCAGTCACCCCACAGAATCATGAGAAGTAATAAAATAATTGTTGTTCTGAACCACACAGCAATAGATACGCAAAACACAGCCTAAGAACTGTAATTAGACACATAGTTAAATGTGTGGATGCATAGACAAGGGAAGGTATACATCCCCCTTTTTAAGGAGGTATTCTGGAAGTTGCCCAATTATATTTCTGCTTATGCTTCATTGGTCAAAACTCAATCCAACAGCCCCACCTGGATGCTAGAGAAGCTGGAAAATAAATTTTAGTCTTTTAATTGGAAATACATAAACTCAGCTAAAAACAGAGTTCTGTTAATGTGAGGGAAAGAGAGCATCAGTATTAATGGGCAATTGAAAGTGTCTGTCTCACTTTTTAATTTTTTTTTATTTTAAAGACGTGGGGTACAATTAAGGATTAGGTACATAAGCGGTGTAACTAATCATTCATACAGGTGAAGTTTGGGCCTCCCAGCATTTGCCTTTCACTGTGAAGAAAAAGTAACATTTGAGGTGGACAAGAGAGAAATCAAAGGAATACCCAACAGAAAATTTCAATTCAGCTTTGTTAATGCCACCTATAAAGATTAAGGAAACAATTGCTAGGTTCAAAACATTGGGAGAGAATCCATAGTTGGGAAATTCTGTTTGGGGATATTCAGTAGGATGTCAATGGTGAGTAACGAAAAACATTGCTGAGCAGCACCAAGGACCCCATGTGAATCTGTAGGAGACTCGGTGAAGCCGTTTGGGGAATGACTTTGGCAGTGTTTTGGGGAATGACTTTGGCAATGTTCAGAAAACAAAAGCAGATAGTGGGAAATACTCAGATTTGAGTATTAACAAATTAAGAATGGAAGAAATGTGTTCTAATAGACAATGCTTCCATGAAAAAAACCATAGCGAGTAGATACATATAGATATGGATAGACATTGATATAGACATAGACATAGACATAGATATAGGTATCTCATGCCATACGTGCCCAAGTGTATCCCTTGAAATAATGTACTTACTTAAAAAAAGTAAAGAAATCAAAAATAAGTTTATCAACAAAAACCACTAAAGAACATCTGTAATCCTGATATCAAGCAATCGTGAAGAACGGATGGTTTCTAGTTTACCCCATCCTCCTTGTGTGACTCTAGAAATGTCACTTAATCTCAGTGAGCTGCATTTTCCATACCTGTAAAATGGGATTACATTTACCATCTCAAAAGTTCGTTGTGAATACTAAATAAAACAATATGTGGACCTGGAACCTGGTAGGCACTTAATAAGTGTAATTCTTTCCTATACACTCTCCTCCCCCCAAAAAACTCTTTAAAAACCATGAAGTACTATTTACTATGTACTAAAAATGGTGTATCATTTAATACAAGAGTTACATAAATAAAAACATGGGCAAAGAATTCATAGACTCTTAAAAGTTTGATGCTGGAAGAATTCTCAGAGCTTAGTTCATCCAACCCACTCCTTTCATAATGGAGAAAATGCAACTCAGAGAACTCACTTGATTCACTTAAGATCATTCACCAAGATAGAGCAGAGAGGTGCTAGAAGCTTAACCCCTGACCCCCACCTCAACTGTTCAGCTCTCACACAACAATCATCAACATGGAAGAAGTCTTCCGTGACCAAACATGGGGGCTTTCCACCACTACCAAGCAGCTGACACCAGTTCGGCATCCTCCAATTCAATTCCAACACCGTCTACCTGTAGATAGTGTCAGATCCCAAAGGATGAGGACTCAGTCCCACATAACTGTCCCCCCTCCAGACACCAGTAGCAAGTTCAGGTATCAGGAATTTCTGATGGACCAGCTTCACATTGGGGTTCCCCTGACCCCTCTTTGAGTTTTATTAATTTGTGGGAGCAACTCACAGAACTTGGGGAAACACTTTTTTTTTTTACTGGTTTTTTATAAGGTATATAGAAAAGATTACAGGTGAAGCAATGCATAGAATGAAATATGGGAGAAGGGGCACAGGACTTCCATGCCCTCCCTGGGGCACCACCCTCCAGGAATCTCCTATATGAAACTCTCTAAACCCTGTCCTCTTGGGTTACATGACATCAGTGTTCCTTCCCCTAGAGTATAGGTCAGAAATCTCTCTGGGGAGGGTCTTAAGACCCACAATCAGAAAAGTTGGGGAAGATCAGAGTCCTGCCTTGGGGCAGGTGAAAGGAGAGCAAAAGGTCTGAGAGATTCTGTTTCTGAGGCCTGCCTCTGAGTCTGATACAGCTAACACTGTAACAAAAGACTAGCGAGGGCTATGGGAGTTTACGAACCAGAAACTGTGGACAAAAACTAACCACAGTTACAAACACTTGCTCAGAGTCAAAATCACGACACTCATTGAAATGAAAACAGTCGTAAAAGAGATGTCTAGTGATTCATTTACAAAATTGTTATTAATTGCATCTAGAAACCTCAAAGTGTTAACACAATCTTGTAGTCCAGGGGTCCCCAACCCCTAGGTCATGGACTGGTACTGGGCCATGGCCTTTTAGGAACCAAGCTGCACAGCAGAAGTGAGTGGAAGGCAAGCAAGTGAAGCTTCATGTGTATTTACAGCCACTCCCTATCACTGGCATTACAGACTGAGCTCTGCTTTCTGTTAGATCAGAGGCGGCATTCAATTCTCATAGGAGCACAAACCTTATTGTGAACTGAACATGTGAAGGATGTAGGTTGTGTGCTCCTTATGAGAATCTGATTCCTTATGATCTGAGGTACTCTGAGTCAGTGATGCTAGCTAGCACTGGGGAGTGGCTGCAAATATGGATTAACATTAGCAGTGAGGTTTGACAGCACATACCCCCATCTTCTGTCCATCCAAAAATTGCTTTCCAGCCGGAGAAACCTGTAATCCTGCACTTTGGGAGGCTGAGGCCAATGGATTGCCTGAGCCCGCGAGTTCGAGACTAGCCCGGGCAACTTGGCGAGACCTCGTCTCTACAATAACAAAATAAAAAATAGCCAGGCATGGTAGCATGTGTCTGTAGTTTCAGCTACTCGGAAGGCTGAGGTAGAAGACTCCCCGGAGCCCAGTAGGTCCACGCTGGGGTGGCTGTGAGTGTGTGTGCCATTGCATTCCAGCCTGGGCGAAGGAGTGAGACTCCAACTCAAAAAAAAAAAAGAAAGAAAAACTACTTTCCATGAAATCAGTCCTTGATGTTAAAAAGGTTGGAGATCACTGTTCTAGTCAACAAAATTTATTTCTTTATTGTTAACTATCAAAAAAATTGGGAGTAACTGTTAAGAGTGGATTTATAACCTTATTGAGTTTTGTAAATGAACATAAAGGAGAAAATATTTATATATTTGACTAAGTGAAAATTAAAATTTCAGGGATTGGCAGTAGTGGGAAACTGCCGGGGGGAGGGTAGAGTTGGGGGAACTGCCAGGGGAGGAGGGACACACCTCATCAACAAGGGTACCTGCATAATGAACATTTGTATACCTAACCCTGAATTGAACCCCACATCTTTAAAATTAAAAAAAGGAAAAAAAAATATTTAAAAAAAAAAGAAAAATTAAAATTTCAGTCTGATAGAAGACATCATGAATAAGAATGTTTTAAAATGAAACAAATCAGGAAAAAAATGACAGTCTGTATGATAGGCAGTATACTGATATGTAACAGGCTATTATGAATCACCAGGAAAAACATGAACATCCCAGCAGAAAATGGGCAAGGGGTATGATATGTACAAACATGTCCCAGATAAATACACATAGCCATTAAACAGAAGGAAGGAGTCTCACTAAAAATTATAGAATCACATCTTAAAACAATGAGATATATATATTTACCTCTCAGATCATCAAAGATTAAAAATAGTAATAATACCCCACACCTTGGTTAGAGTGTAGGAAAAGGAATTCTTTCCCATCTCCTATATGCTGTTACTGTGAGCTTAGTATTTTTTTTTTCTCCTATTTATTTTACTAACCACTGCTTTTATTTTGTATTCAAGGATACAATCAACCCAGAGAGGAGGGTTATTGTGCTCTGTCAAATATATGTAAATGCTAACGAACATCATCAGAGCAAATTTTATCAAGCCTATAAAATAGATGGGAGGCCCTTACTAATAATTATTTACAGCTATACAGAGTTAACATATTATAAGGGAAACATGATATAAATATATTCAGTCTTCATTTCCAATACTTGACATTCCAAAATATCACTTAGTCTAAGCTACTGATGAGATATCACTGAACATAGAGTTGAGAAGAGATGCTAACATTTGACTTCCATGAGCTGGTATGAGCAGGTTCCTGCATGCCATTGATACTACGACCGTGGCCCTGGTCTCTGCACTTCTTCTTTTCTGCTACTCCCTTCGATGTTCAGATCTCTAATTTTTTTTTTTTGGAGTTGGAGTCTCACTCTGTCGCCCAGACTGGAGTGCAGTGGCCGCTTCGGGCCACTGGAGCCTCGACCTGCTGGGCTCCAGCGATCCTTCCGTCTCAGCCTCCCGAGTAGCCGGAATTACAGGAACATGCTACCATGCCCGGCTAATTTTTTTTGTTTATTGTAGAGATGAGGTCTCGCCAAGTTGCCCAGGTGGGTCTCAAACCCGCAGGCTCAGGCAATCCACTCCCCTCAGCCT